>BJCO01469220.1:0-13014 GCA_018326465.1 Flaveria floridana | reverse complement strand
TCCAGCCCCAAAATCGTTAGAAAACATGTAAATGAGGGGTTCTAGAACTCACAATAACAGGTAGGAGTTGGTGAGCTTCGATTTGGCTAGCCTCTCGACAAATCCGGAGCTCGGTCAGCACTTTCCCTCTTTCTTCTCTGCTCTCGTTCGCTCTCTGCTCTCTTTCCCGACTGAAATATGCAAGTGTTGGGAGGAGAATGAGAGTTGCTCCCCTTTTATAGGTACTTCTCAGTCGCATCTGGTCCAGGGGCGATTGGACCTTCAGTCGCATAAACACCATGCGATTGGACTCCAGTCGCATGTGTTCCATGTGGTTCGTCCTTCATTCGGGCGGTTGAACTCCAATCGTACGGTTGAGCTTCAATCGGCTGAAGAGATATGATCTTTTCATCAGATATTTTATGATCATTTTTCAACTTATTGTGCATTAGTTTTTCTTGTTTTAGTTTATCACAGATTTTGAATAAATAAGTTCTGTAATGCTCAACTTGATCAAAACATGCTTTTGTACACATTTTTTTTCTAAATTCGATGGGAATTTTAGGATAACTTGGAGATAATGTCTCATAATCAGATGATGAGTGTTAAACCTTTGGTTGTTTAGACTGAGCCATGAGAGCAATTTCTTTTGAGCATTCTTTTAGATCAGATCTATCACTCCAATCATAGTCTTCATTATCATTGTCTGAATCACCATCAGCCTTAGGATCATTATCTTCAGACCAGTCTTCATTCTGAGATTAAGTAACAAGAGCTAAAGTGGATATAAGATCAGCAGTAACATGTTCAGCATATGCACTTCAGTCATAGCCATCTTTGATGCTCACAACAAGAGCTTTCTTTGGCTCTTCAGTTGATTTTGTCTCATCTTTCATTCTGGCATGGGAAGACTTTGATAAGGCTTCTGAAATGTTTTCTGAGACTGTTGTTGATGATATCTTTGACTGTTAGAACCAGCTTGACCATTTCCTCCTTGATTCCTAGGAGCTTTACATTCTATTGAAAAATGACCATAGCTGTTGCAATTGAAACACCTTGACTTTGATTTGTCAAATCCAATAGCTTTGTTTGCACTTGGCTTGTAGTTCCTGTTCATATAGGAGTGTACTGAGTTCTATAAGCAATTATCACCATCTACCAGTTTAAATCTATCTCTTCCACATCATCAAGATCCATCTCAAACAAATCCTGTAACATAAGATCAACTTGAGTTAAATGACTTCCTTGATAATCTTGAAAACTTGCCAAAAAAGCAATAAAAATAGATTTTGACTCTTCATCCTGTAAAAGGATATTTATGACATCTTTAACTTTGCTAGGTTTAACAAAGTTAGAAGATGGAGTCTCAGATTGAGGTTTAGGAGTTTGAACTTTAGGAGGAGACTAAGGTTAAGTTGTGTAGACAGGAGCACCTTATGAAGAAAACTAGCTCCAACAAACAAATCACCCTCATCTTCTAGAGTACCATCATCCTTTGCCAGAAATGCATTCTTCATAGTATTTGCAGGAGAAGAAACATACTTATACTGAGAAGTTGATGCGGCTCTGTCATTGTTTCTAGAACTCTCATCAATTTCAACAGATTCAATTTTGGCAATGAGAAGATCAAGATTCATTGGGAACTTTTTAGTATACTTTAACAGTGTAACTGTCTGTTTCCATGAAGATGGAAGAGCATTGAGAAGTCTGTCATTTTGATCTTTAAGATCATTCTTGATGCCAGCAGTTGACATTTCAGTAGTAAGTTGCATAAATCTGTTCATCATCTGGTTGATAGTTTCTCCAGATAGATGCTCAAATAACTCTAGTAGCCTCTTGAGCTTCTGCTTTTTGAGATCTTGAATCTCTTTACCACCTTCACAGATAATTTTCAATGGTTTATACATGGTATAACTAGTCTGATAACTTTCCAATCTAGTCAAGACCTCTAAAGGTAAACTCTTACACATCAGTGAGTAAGCTTTAATATCATTCTTGACTTTCATTAAATCATCACCAATAAGACCATCCTCAGGATATGGTTCTTGAGAGTCTTTGGTGTACACAAATCCTCAATCAGGACCATCTGATGTAACTGGGATGTGCGGTCCTTTCTCTATTGACTTTCACAAGTCAGTGTCAATAAAGTTTAAGTGATACTTTAATCTGATAGACCAGTTCTTGAAATCAGCTCTATTCTTCAACTTTGGAACTCTATTCTCAGAACCTTCAGACTTAACCATTTTTTATTTTGAATTAATGAAAATAATCTATTTTTATTATTTTTAGAATTTGAAATGAAACAAAGAAATGAAAACATTTTTGGATTTTAGTTTATAAAAAATATTCTAAGTGTTGAATGAAAAGTCTAAATTCTGATGCGCCTACTGCTTGTGAAACACTCAACTTTAAACACCTAAGGGAATGCCTTAGTTGAATTCTAAAACAACCAACTGATGATGTGCCTGAACAGTTGTAAGATGTCTAAATAGTTGTCAGACACCTAAACAGTTTTCAAACGCCTAGGGGGTAAAACGCCCAAGCAATCTTCAAACGTCTAAAATTCAGAAGTTCAAACAGTCTTCAAGCTTCCCAACAGTGGTAAAACATCCAAATTTGAAATGACTAAACAGTGCTAACGTGCCTAAACAGTATTCAAGCGCCTAAACACTTAAGCAAATTTCAGATGATTTTTTACACTTCAAGCGCCTAATTCATCATCTTCATAACAGCCTGATCTTATCAATTTCTTCAAAACTTGTTGAATTGATCTAAAAGCTTCCAATTAGGTAGTATATAGATCTATTATCAATCTCTAATCATCATTTCTCTCAATTAATAACAACATATAGGTTTTCTAATTGAATTTGAGTTCGAATATGAAGAATAACTTTCGCATACAAATCTGATGAGAATTCAGATTTAAATGGATTAAACACCAAATTGTGATTCAATTCATGTTTCTAATGATGAAACACAAGTGGATTCAACAATTAATTGACAAATTTCTATCAATCACATATTCAAGTGATTCATAGAGCTCAAAATGTTGATATTAAGCTCTTATCAATAAACTTAAAGCTTTGATACCATTTGGTAGGTTCGAAATGGATCGATCTGTGATGATATTGTAATGCAATGATCAATTATAAAGACAAAGTAATCAAACACATGCAAATACTTCAAAATTTATAATTGTTTCATTGATAGTAGATGCAGAATGGAATCAATGTGCAAGGTGAATAACATAAAGTTCTCACTATTTCGAACACATGCAAAATACATACAATATTCTATTTATACTAATAATGGAAATAAAGGAACATATATTTACAAATAAGTCCCTACACTATGACAAAAAACAAAATGACTAATGCTAATCTTCAAAGAAGCTCCAATAGATTGAATGAATGAGTGAGAGCATCAATGGTGTTTTGCTTTGAAGTAGTATTAACAGTAGTCTGTTCCTCCAGATTACTATCTTCATCAGCTTGGTGTTGAGAATTAGAGTCGTTAGCTAATGAATTCCGAGGCTCAACTTACTGACAACTTGTTGAAGCTCCACTGTTTCGTGTGATTTTCAAACTTTCAGGACTTGCAGTAGTGCGAGCTTGCTCTTCATGTCTTCTTGTAGAAATTGGAATAGGTCTGGGTAACTCAAATAGTTGATCATCAGAAGAGTCATTTTCAGTTCGTGTTTCAGCTGAAATATTCTCACAAGATAGTTTAGAATAGTTGGGAAACAATTCTAAGTCAAAGATATGGTCAGGGCCATTCCCCTTAACACAAGGAGTGTGCTCCTTTACAACAATATTAGATGATTCCTCAAATTGTTGATTCTTAATATTGTATACTTATAGGCTTTAAAGCTTGAAGAGTATCCAACAAAGATAGCATCATCTGATTTTTCAGCAACTTTTGCCAAATTATCTTTTGTGTTAAGTATGTACACCTGCTGCCAAAGGACCTTAGAAAGCCAACGAATGGTGGCCTCTTGTTCCACAGCTCATAAGGGGTTTTCCATATGGCTTAAGAACAAGAACCCTGTTCTGCACATAACATGCAGTATTGACTGTCTCTGCCCAGAAAGTTAGAGGCAGCTTTGAATCAACTAACATAGTTTTTGCAGCCTCAATAAGTGTCATGTTCCTCCTCTCAGCAACACCATTCTATTGAGGAGTTCTAGGAGCACTGTATTATATGGTAATCCCTTTTGAGTTACAGAATGAGTCAAGAACTTGATTCTTAAACTCAGTCCCTTGATTACTCTGGTTGTTTTTACATTGTGATCAATTTGATTTTCTATTTTAAGAATAAAAAATTTTAACATTTCAGCAGTTTTATCTTTAGTTCTTAAAAAGAATACCCATGTGAATCTTGTAAAATCATCAACTATCACAAGGCAATATGATTTCCTTCCAATGCTCATTATACTTGTGTGACCAAATAGATCCATGTGTAGTAAGTGTAATGAAGTAGTGATGGAATTAACTTCTTTGGATTTCTAGGATGCCTTATGTTGTTTCCCTTTTAGACAAGCAACACAGTTGTCTTTACAGAGAAACTCCTTTTTAGGCACACCATGTACCAAGTTATTTTTAACAAGCTTATTCATGGTTTTAAAATTAACATGACACATTCTTTTATGCAAAAGAGTTGACTCGTCATTATTAACTTTAGAAAGAAAGCATGATACTTCACCCAGTGGGTCAGCATTGTTTATATCCAGTTTGTACACATCCCCTCTCCTGGGAGATCTAAGAAGCACAAATTCCTGAGGAATTGGCATCCCGAGTTTGAGGATTATGCACTCATGTTCTGTGAAGAGCATTTGGTGCTTTTGATCATAAAACTGAGAAACACTCAAAAGATTATGTTCAAACTGTTTGACAAAGTGTACTTTGTCCACTTTTAACTTACCATTGAATGCATTACCTCTACCAGAAATGTATCCTCCAACTTTACCTCCAAATTGAACAAGACTTCCATCAAAATGTTAAAATTGTTACAGGAGAGATCCGTTCCCTATCATGTGCCTCGTGCATCTACTATCCACAATCCAAATGTTTCCATTCTTGTCATGTGAATGTCCCTACATAAAAGGTGAAATGATTAGTTACTATTATAAGCCCAGGCCTTATTGGTCTTGGGATATTCCAATGTATATGACATAATTGAACCAAAATGTATGCATGGGGGTTTAATTATGGTTTATAAAGAAGAGGCTTTGGCTGCAGCATCTTGTTTGATCTTCTATTCCATCCTATGATTGATCAGTGTAGATGGGCCTAAAGAGGCTTGAGCAGCTAAACTTGCTTCTGAGGCTTCTTTATTCTCAGAAGAAGTTATCACCACCTTTTCTTTTAAAGCAGTCTTCTTCTCAGAAGACTTCAAAGGATTCCTTTTGTTCCTTTGTTTGTTTTGGGCTTGTTTTCCGAAGCTATTTTCCTTTCCAAAGAATGAGTTTCTTCCGAAAGCAACTTGCTTCGAAAACAAACTTTCCTTTCTTCAACACTTGAACCAATGATAGGGTCCAAATATGAAGCCTTCCTTGACTCCTTCTTTATTAACATTGTTTACATAATGTGTGCTTGCAGGTTTATAGTAACAATCTTTGGACATGTGGTTATGCAAGCCACGGATTATACATTCAATGTTAACTTTGATGGGGCATGAGGGCTGCCGTTTCTTGCACTTCTTGTCTTCTTCAGCATCCTTCCCCTTTAACTTCTGATTCTTCAATTGGACAGGAATATTGTTACTACACTCCACTCCTAAATCAGAGTTTCTAGCCACTTGGAATCCAGGTGAGATGAAAACACCCTATTTCCTAGGGTCTATTTTCATCTTAGATTCATCCACCTTTTTAGTAGTTTTCCTAGAAGCCCTGATCTTGTTTTTTTCTATCTTTGGTGCTCAGAGGTTCATCCTCAGCTGTGTGGATGAGGTTTTCTACCTTATCTTTCATTATGGTGGTAACCATTATTACATCATTCATTTTCTCAAAAGGGAGTGGATCAACAGTTTGAACCTCTTGCTCATCAGTTCCACACCTTGACTGTCTTATAGACACATAAGAATGTGGTGGAGCAGTTTCATTGGTTCACAACCCACTCTTGTTTTGATAGCATACCTTTGAGTGGGAGGATGATGCAAGAATGGTGTTGAAGTTATGCTCTTGAATAGCATACTTCTCTGCTTTAGCCTCAGCTATTACTAGCTGGGCTTGAGCCTCAGTCAACTTGGAGACTAAGTCTTTTATCTGATCCTTGTAGTTTGAGTGTTCATGTTTTAAATAAGATATAGTTTTCTCTAACTCATCACTTTTAAATTTATAGTCAGAATCTGCTCTCTTAAAATCAAATTTTAGTATGTTTTAGGACTCAATATCAGACTTGATCTCCCTGTTATAGTCCTAATACATTTTAACCTTAGCTATACAGGCTGGAGTACAGAGATGTTCATATACCTTGGTATCATCGGTTCCAGCCATGAGAGCTTGAGAAGGGGTGACATCTTGCACCATGTAGCTCAATCAACTTCTTAAGCAATAGCTGCAGTTTGCTACTCAGTTGGCTCGGTTGCAGCCTTTGGGGTAGCATGATATTGGGAGGGTTGAGCTGCTCCAGGATTAGATTTAGGAGCTTTGCATTTTCTTACAAAATGACCAGTTTTGTTACAGTTATAACACTTGGTTTTTGACTTATCAAACCCAAACTTGCTATTAGTTAGGTTCTAGGGAAATTGCATTCCAATTCTCTTAAAGAATTTCTTTGCTCTTTAGGTTAAAAGAGCCATCTGTTGGACAATGTCCATGTATTCTACATCATCTGGGCTAAAACACTCTAGATCATCAAAACAGAATTGAAAATCACCAGAATATTCATTTTCTGAAACAAAAGCAGAACTATCCTAAAAAGGACTTTGTTGAGCTTGTTAAGACCTGGGTGTATCAGGAAATATGATGTAAGGCTCAGAGGAGTATGATGGCTGTTGATTGTAGTTCAGGTACATCTAGGGCTGGGGAGTTCTTGACCCTTCAGTAACACGTAGAGCATTGCTGACAAGAGAGTTTGAGCTTCTGTTCATCTGATGGCTCTTCTGAGTCTCCATCTCCATACGATATCCATCAAGGATCCCATATAGTTCAGTAATGGTGAATGTGTTCAGGTTCTCAGTTATCTTGATAGAGACACAATAAAAAGTCCATTCATGAGGAAGTGCACTCATGAACTTTCTTACTATGTCTCTCTTGTCAAGAGTCACTCCCATGGACTGAAGAGATCCGATTAAGTCCATGTATCTAAAGTATTGTTGGCTTAAGGTCTCACCAACAATATAAGTGAATTTTTCAAACTTCTACTTCAGTACATCCTTCTTAGACTCTTTGGATTTAGAGGAACCGGAGTACATCAATGTCAAAACATCAAAGAGTTCTTTGTTTGTTTTGCAGTCTTCAAAGCCCATCATTATAGAGTTTGGTATGGCTGTGAGTAGCATAGTCATTGCCTTGCTATTGATGTCCATTCCTTTGAAGTCTTCATCGTTGTAGCCTTCAACAACCTTTTTAATCATGGCACAATTACTAGTTGGTGATGCCACCTTTGCCTTGTATGGACCATGAGTGACAGACCTCCATATCCGACTGTCATGATAATCTCTAGCTAAGTTTATGATAATATACTAATTTAATGAACATAAGAATTAGTTTTTCACAATACTTGTATATATTACTTCTCAACTTAGTATTACAAGACTCTTACAAAGCATACATAATCAGTTACATTGAGAAACTATATATACTACTATCTACAGCCGCTTATACTTAGAAAACCAGCTAGAACTTACTATATTGCTAGAAGTAAGGTATCTATGATAAAATACTATCATAGATTAGGTAATCATGACAGGTCCATGACTTACCTTTTGTTACCTACTAAAGTTGGTAACTATACTAACTGCTAAAAGGTGAACAGTAGAATAAAGTATGGTCAACTACATGGGTGTGTAAAAACGCCATACAGTATGTCAGACTTGTCAGTCCGACCATACTTATGTCCACTGGTCCATAGTTGATTCTTCCAAAGGTAAACTAGCTTCGGAAGAATAAGTTCTTCCGAGGCCAATTATACTTCGGAAGAATCAACTTCTTTCGAGTATTTTACAAGTCTTTAGGACTTCATTCTTTGGAAGGCTTTGCCTTGGATCTTCTATGTTAAACAGTTCGGAAGGAAAACTACTTAGTCTTCGGAAGACTTTGTTTTCCTTTGGAAGCTCTTCATACTATAGTCTTCGGAAGATCTTCAGTTTGTCTTCGAAAGGGTTGATTTTGCTTCGGAAGACTTTCTTCAGTTGTACACAAAATCTTCTAAGTGTAGTTTTGGTTGCACCGTCCTCATTGTAGGATCAGTGTACCGATCTTGCAATTGCACCAGCCAATTGGAGGATCGGTGTTTGTCTCTCAACACAATATTTCCTCACAAACTCACCAAGTCTCACTCATTTGATGACGAACAATCTCTAGCTAAGTTGATGATAATATAGTAAGTTAATAAATGCAAGAATTGTTTTTTTAAATACTTGTATATATTACTTCTCAACTCAGTATTACAAGACTCTTACAAAGCATACATAATGAGTTACATTGAGAAACTATATATACTGCTATCTATAGCCGGTTATACTTTTAAAACTAGCTAGTACTTACATCTAAACAAATACTACGTTACTAGAAGTAAGGTATCTAAGATAAAATACTATCCTAGATTAGGTAGGTATGATAGGTCCATGACTTACCTTTTATTACCTACTAAAGTTGGTAACTTTACTGAAAGATAAAAGGTGAACAATGGAATAAAGTATGGTCAACTATATGGGCGTGGGAAAACGTCATGCAGTATATCAGACTTGTCAGTCAGACCATACTTATATCCACTGGTCCATAGTTGATTCTTCCAAAGGTAAACTAGCTTTGGAAGAATAAGTTCTTCCGAGGCCAATTATATTTCGGAAGAATCAACTTCTTCCAGGTATTTTGCAAGTCTTCAGGACTTCATTCTTCGGAAGGCTTTGCTTTGGATCTTCTAAGTTGAACACTTCGGAAGGAAAACTACTTAGTCTTTGGAAGACTTAGTTTTTCTTCAGAAGCTCTTCATACTATAATAGTCTTCAGATGATCTTCAGTTTGTCTTCAGAAGGGTTGATTTTGCTTCAGAAGACTTTCTTCAGTTGTACACAAAATCTTCTAAGTGTAGTTTTTGTTGCACCTGCCTATTGCAGGATCGGTGTAGCAATCCTGCAATTGCACCAGGCAATTAGAGCATCGGTGTTTGTCTCTCAACACAATATTTTCCTCACAAACTCACTAAGTCTTACTCATTTGATGATAAAGAATCTCTAGTTAAGTTGATGATAATATACTAAGTTAATGAACACAAGAATTGGTTTTTCAAGATACTTATATGTATTACTTCTCAACTAAGTATTATAAGACTCTTACAAAGTATACATAATGAGTTACATTGAGAAACTATATATACTACTATTTACATCCGGTTATACTTAGAAAACTAGCTAGAACTTACATTTAAACAAATACTACATTGCTAGAAGTAAGGTATCTAAGATAAAATATATTAACTGATAAAAGATGAATAATGGAATAAAGTATGGTCAACTATATGGGCATGGAAAAACGTCATGCAGTATATCAGTCAGACCATACTTATGTCCACTGGTCCATAGTTGATTCTTCCAAAGGTAAACTAGCTTCGGAAGAATAAGTTCTTCTGAGGCCTATTATACTTTGGAAGAATCAACTTCTTTCGAGCCTTTTGCAAGTCTTCAGGACTTCATTCTTCGAATACTTTGCCTTAGATCTTCTAAGTTGAACACTTCGGAAGGAAAAGTACTTAGTCTTCAGAAGACTATAGTATGAAGTTTTCCTTCGGAAGCTCTTCATACTATAGTCTTCAGAAGATTTTCAGTTTTTTCTTTGGAAGGGTTGATGTTACTTTAGAAGACTTTCTCCAGTTGTACACAAAATCTCCTGGAAATGCAGTTTAGAGGACTTCTTCATGTTCATTTAGAACTTGAACCTAGATTAATAAAAGACTTTTGCTCTATTTATTTGAATTATTGTTTGAATGTAATGTATTGCTTGATTAGTCTTATTCAATAAAAATGATGTTTAATATTATTTCAACGCAATTACTATCATGCGTTATGCAATCGATTCATATTTGTCCGCCCCAATAATTCCGCCCTAATAATTCCGCCATCTGTTGAGGTGTAACAATAAACTGGTTGCAAAATTATAAAAAGATGTTCATGTGTGCATAAATTATCAACATCTAAATTTTAAAGAACTAACAAAACATAGGATAGGGAGCCAACAACATACTTTGTTAAAGAAACATTTGAATTTCAACAAGTAAAATTTAAATAAATCCATAGGAATTATAAATAGTAAAGTTCATTTACGAAAAACACAAATAAAAGCAAGCTTATTTGTTTTATTGATATATAATGTTTCTCTTGAAGTTTTAGATATATTACTTGGAGAGCCGAGGCGAGTCAATAAGATTCAAAGCTAATTACAAAATTGTGGTTGTCATATTTGTACTAATTGATGTTCATCGTATGCTTGTGAAATCTCACATTATTTAAATGCAGGGGAACCCATTTCACTATATTCGATAGATACTTTTTGAAAAAGACTTGACTTTTCACTTGTATCGTTTCTATTTTTTTAAGTAGTCGTATTATAAAATTAAATAATTATTCACTTTTTGTATTTTTTTTATATCTATTTTATTTCTAATACTATATAAGTTACATATACCCCAAAATATATTCTTACGGAACATGGATATCTATCAGAATCAGTGGCGTGACGCCACCGTAGTGTATGATACCCGCAAGCTATATATATAACCACCCAACACTTATCTAAACAAAACAGGAAATCGAAAGCCAAACAACAACTACAATTACAACTACAACTACAACTACAACTGCTGCTTTTTAAATTCATTCATCCAACATCCAATAATCCAATAATAATAATCATCATCATCAGTGGGTATGTCCCTCCGGTTGCCACCTGCCCCCTTCCGCCACGTCTCCGCCGCTCAATCAAAGCCTCTAATCCTTACAACTAAATCATCTTCATTCCTTCACTTCTCCGTCCGCAATTGCTCTTCCCACACCTCACGCAAGGTAATATTATTATTTGTTATTGCTGTTCCTAATCTATCTATTCTATTTATTGATTCATTTGTGCCTTTCCATTAATTATGCATATATATGATTCAATGTTTCTGGTGGCTTATCCACGATCATTATGCTTTCTTCTTGAATTTCATTGAGATGGTGGTGATTACTAGATGTAGTTGTTCATTTAAGAGGGCTGTTTTTGGAGTGATTACTAGATGTACTTGTTCAATGAAATTGCATCTTATTTGAGTAAGGAGTTTATAAAATACTAACAGAAGAGTACATCATTACAGTTTATAATGTTGTATACACACACAAGCTAATGGGCTATACCAATTTCATTTGCATTTCAATTGCACCTAACAGAATAGATTTTCTTCTACTTTGCAGCTAGTGATTAAGGTCAAAGAGAAGCTTGAGAAAGATTATTATAGTCTCCCTACCGGGAAAAATGGAAGAGATGATGAAGAAATGATTCTTTGGTTTTTGAAGGACCGGCGATTTTCGGTAGACGAGGCCATCTCAAAACTGACAAAAGCAATTGTGGGTATATCTATGATGTGTAGAGGCTTTTTTGCTGCAAATATTTGCTTGCTTTAAAATTTTTGTAATATCCTGTAGAGTCGGAAAAATGGTTTGGTTGCTTAACAGGTCATAATTGGTTGCCGTGTAGAAGTTGCATAGACCAGCAAGCTTTCATGTATCCATGTTTGTTAAATTCATAATTAATGTGCTAAATGTGATTCACATACGCCATATTGTTAATTTATTACAATGATAATGTGTAGTTTTATTCTTTTAAGCTTAGGGGAATCTGATGCTTACCACTACACCACCTCTTGGAGATAAAATTTATCCAATTTTATACATTTAAATGACTTTCAACAATGGTTGAACATGCCAACTCTAATTCTCAATTGAATAACATCAATATCTCGGTTGTGGGAGACTAGCTCCTCCCCAACTTTTGTCTTTTACCCATATTATATGTTATGCATAAGAACACAGATGTAGGTACTTATAATTTTATCATCTTCATATTTTCTCTTCATTAACCTGCATTATACTTTCAGAAATGGCGACAAGAATTTGGCGTGTCAGAAATATCAGAAGAGTCAGTGAGAAGAGTAGCTGCAACCGGAAAGTCTTATTTACATGATTCTCTTGATGTCAATGGCAGACCAGTATTGATAGTAGATCCATCAAAACATATCCCAGAGGTGAAAGTTTGAAACATATAATTTTCATACACGAATGAGCTTTTATTAATTCAAGTTCATGACTTATACAGAGAACTTGATGATGAGGTTTTATTAATTCAGTTCATGACTAATAAAGAAAACTTGATGAAGATTGTGTATCAACTCAACTATATCTTATTCTACATAATATGATATGCTACAGATGTTTGACCGATCTGAGGATGAGAGGTTATGTGTGTTCTTGCTAGAAAAGGCATTAAGTAAACTCCCAGAAGGCAAAGAAGAGATACTTGGGATATTTGATCTTCGTGGGTTTACTTTGAAGAATTCAGATCTTAAATTCTTGACATTTTTGGTAAGTTATGAATGAGTTAGTTATTTGTCTTAGGATGGGTAATTAATTATTTGGACATGTATTCTTATCTTAAAGGACGTACTTATATTGGTTGACGGTGGCGGAGCTTGAACCAAAACTTAGGGGGGGCGGGGGCGAAAGTAAACTATTTTAGGGGTGGCAGACTCTATTTTTATTAAAAAAATTCCACTACCTGACCGAAAATTTGCACTATCGAGCCGAAAATTTACACTACTGATGAAAAAAAGAGCCCCCCCCCCC
>BJCO01469211.1:0-14161 GCA_018326465.1 Flaveria floridana | reverse complement strand
TAAAAACGATGTTTTTAAAAATCAAATGAGATTTTTATAAACTTTCACACTGGATTCTAAAACCTTTACTATGGACTATTGTAGTTCCTTTTATTTGTTTTGAAACTTTTAGCGCTCGAATTCACCAACTTTTTAGTTGATACTCTTTTCTTTTGAGCATGTTTCAGGTAACCCTTGAAGACTCTTAGCTTATGGACGACTTAGACTCAACCCCGAGACCATGGCATTGTTTGTGTGACCAAATTTAGGACTTGAATAATTTTGATACAATGACTATTTAACTTGTGTTAAAACATGTAAACATTTAGGGCTGGATCTGTTTCCAGCCCGTTGTCTTTTAATACTTTAAATGCCATGTGATGTTCTCTCCCTTTGAGCTCGTATATCGGTTTGTTTCCGCTGCCATGTATGTTGTTGCTAATCTGTGACGTCCCACCCTACCTGGGCCCAGGGGTGTGACATATGTGCTTGGCAGTTGTAATCTAGGGTTGTCTTGACATTCGTTTGATAAATCTGATTTCCAATTACCAATGATATCTTTGATGTCATGGTTGAAATGAATTGGTTGTTCAAAAACCAAACAGAGATCATTTGTCGAAACAAACAGATTAAGTTACCTCTTCCTAGTTATGGGATCCTTACGAAAGAAGGTGACAAGGTTGGTGTTGTGGTTGGCATTATCTCATACGTAAAGGCGCATAAATGTCTCAAGAAAAAGCATTTCGCTCTGCTAACATTAATTATAAAGAAGAAGGCGGATGAGAAACGTGTTGAAGATATTCTAGTTGTTAGAGACTTTTGGAAGTATTTCTGAAGACTTACCTCGCCTTCCTCCGAACAGACAAGTACAGTTCCAGATTGAGTTAGTACCTGGAACAGCTCCGATCGCTCGAGCGCAGTACCGTCTGGAGTTGTCTAAGCAATTGCAAGAATTGTTCGTGAAAAGAAGGATGGAACTTTCAAAATATGCATTGACCGTCGGGAATTAAACAAGGTGACGATGAAGAACTGATATTCACTCTCGCACATTGATAACCTGTTTGACTAGTTACGAGGATCAAGCTATAACTCTAAGATTGATTTGAGCTCAGGTTATCATCAGTTACGGGTTCGGGAGGAAGACATTTCAAAGACCGTGTTCAGAACTAGATATGCTCACTACGAGTTTTTGGTTATGCCATTTGGGTTGACCAACGTGCCAGTGGTTTTTTTGGACCTCATGAACCGAGTGTGCAAACCCTATTTGGATAAGTTCGTCATTGTCTTCATCGATGACATCCTTATTTATTCAAAGATTATGGAAGAACACGAGGAACACCTTAGACTGATCTTCGAGCTGCTGAAATGAGAACAACTGTATGCTATGTTTTCTAACTGTGACTTCTGGATACGAGAAGTCCAATTCTTAGGCCATGTAGTCAACGAGAATGGAATACATGTTAACCCAGCAAAGATAGAAGCCATCTAGAACTAGGTTGCACCTAAGACTCCGACTGAGGTACGACAATTTCTTGGGTTGGCAGGCTATTATCAATGATTCATCGAAGGGTTTTCAAAAATTGCACAACCTCTCACGGCGTTAACTCATAAAAACACTAAATATGATTGGGGTGATAATCAGGAATCCGCATTTCAGGTTCTAAAGTAGAAACTTTGTAAGGAACCGATTCTATCACTACCTGAGGGAACAGATGATTTTGTGGTTTATTGTGATGCTTCTATTCAATGTATCGGTTGTGTGCTAATGCAACGTGAGAAAGTGATCGCTTATGCTTCCCGCCAACTAAAAGTTCATGAGAAGAATTACACGACACATGATTTAGAATTGGGAGCTGTTGTGTTTGCACTCAAGATATGGAGACATTACTTGTACGGTACCAAGTGCACCATATATACCGATCACAAGGTCTCCAGCATATCTTTGAACAGAAGGAGCTAAACATGAGACAACATCATTGGGTCGAGTTGTTGAACGACTATGACTGTGCAATGAAATATCATCCGGGTAAGGATAACGTAGTAGCCTATGCCCTAAGTCAAAAGAAGACCTCCAAGCCAAAACGAGTTCGAGCATTTGAGCTTACCATCCACACCGGATTACCTGATCAAATCCATAATGCTCAACTTGCAGCTTTGAAGAACAAGAACCTGAAACAGAGTCCATGCGGGGCATGGAAAAGCAATTAGAGACCAAACCTGATGAAATCCGTTACTTCATGGAACGAATATGGGTTCCTTTGTATGGAGATTTACGAGAGCTGGTAATGAATAAAGCTCACAAATCAAGATACTCTATTCATTCGGGTTCAGATAAGATGTATCAAGATTTGAAGATCCTATACTGGTGGCCAAACATGAATGCTGATATTGCCACTTATGTAAGCAGATGTTTAACCTGTTCTAAGGTTAAGATGGAGCGTCAAAGGCCATCCGGCTTGCTTCAACAACTGAAAATTCTAGTATGGAAGTGAGAACATATATCGATGGATTTAATCACAAAACTGGCTCGGACTACCAGCAGATGCGATACCATTTGGGTGATTGTAGATCGCTTGATGAAATCTGCACATTTCCTAGCAATCCGAGACACTGACCGAATGGAAAAGTTGACTCATATCTACCTAAGGGAAATAGTCTCTCAGCACGGTGTACCAATTTCTATCATCTCTGATCCTGATCTCAGCACGGTGTACCAATTTCTCTCATGAGCATGGCGTACCATCCACAAACTGACGGTCTGTGCGAGCGTACAATCCAGACGTTGGAAGACACGTTACGTGCTTGCATGATTGATTTTGGCAGTAGTTGGGAAACTCGCTTACCATTAGTTGAGTTTTCATACAATAACAGTTATCAGACCTCAATTAAGGATGCTCCATTTGAGGCACTGTATGGACGTAAGTATTGATCACCTATTTGTTGGGCAGAAGTTGGAGAAAGCCAACTTACGGGTCCTGAATTTGTGCACGAGACGACTGAGAAGATCATGCAAATTTGTAACCGTATGGCAGCGGCATGTGATCGACAGAAGAGTTATGCTGATAAGCGGCGTAAAACGTTGGAATTCTAGATTGGTGATAAAGTGCTTCTAAAGGTCTCACCTTGGAAAGGTGTAATACGCTTTGGAAAGCATGGAAAACAAAACCCTAGATACGTTAGGCCATTTGAGATTACCAAACGAGTTGGCCCAGTAGCTTATCAATTGAACTTACCTGAAGAACTCAGTGGCATACACAACGTATTTCACATGTCAAATCTGATGAAATGTCTGGCTGATGAATCACTTGTCGTTCCATTGGAGGAACTAGAAATCGATGAACAACTTCATTTCGGTAAAAAACCAGTGCAGATCATGGATTGAGAAGTCAAAACCCTAAAGTGTAGAAAGATCCCTATTGTGCATGTTAGGTGGAACTCAAAGCGTGGACCAGAATTCACCTGGGAACGCGAGGATCAAATGAAGAAGAAGAAGTATTCACAACTGTTCAACAATCAGGCTTCTACTCGTTAACGTATCATTTTTAAGATATCTTTCGTTTCAATTTCGAGACGAAATTCCCTTCAACAAGGGGATGATGTCGGAACTCTCGCAAAACTTTACATTTCTTCGTTTCAGGTATGTTTCAAAAACTCTCAGAATCCCTAATGCATCTATGTTCCAGATAACTAATCAGCATGTTCCCTAGTCGTTCGTTGACCCTGTGTATGCCTTAATTTTTGGGATGAAAATTCCTTCAACAAGGGTATGATGTGACAACCTGAGGTTTAGGTTAACATTGTAACTGTTATCCAGCCTTTATCAAAATTTTTAAAGATAAATCAATTTTATTATTAGTAAAGGATAATGATTATCATGTTAATTATTCATGGTTAACTTTAATTAGATTAAACTAGATTACTCAAACTAAATTACCCAAATGCAATTTATAATTAATTAAGGGACTAAAGGTGTAAGATTGTTAAAACTTATTCAATTAAATAACCAACCCACCCCCCATCGACCCTCTCCCTTGAAATTTCACATCTGCAACCACCCGTAACCCTAATCAAGGCTGCCGTTTGTTCGTGTTCGAGACTACCTCTGCAACGGGTTAACTTTTCTCGGAACTCTTTCTCACAACAGCTTGTTCGGTGATTGATTGGCATCCTTGTTCAGACCGCAAGTGTCAACGGCAGAGAACGGTGTTCATATCTTGCTCGGTAGGTATTCTCGGCCCCTTTCAATCAGGTTACTACTGTTATGGTTTCGGGTTCAGACCACAACGAACGGGTTTTTCCAAATATAGTTTTTCTCGGTTGCAGCCTCTTGTGTTTTTGTGTGATAGTAGTCGGGTGTTATGTGTTCGTATGCGGGGTGACCTGGTGCTTAACCTGCTGCGTAACCATATGTATGTCGTTGTATGTGCAGTGTTGTGTTCAGGGTTGGATTAGGTTTGGGGTCGTTATGCATTCTGTAGTGTGTGTTTGATGTGTGCGTTGTACCTCTTGTGGTGTGTATGTATGTGTGACTATTGTTTGTGTTATTGGTTGTATACATGTATGTATATGCACCCGTATGTAAACCTGCAAGTTGCTATAGTGATCATGGCAATGATTGGATATATTGTGTATGTGTAATTTGATAGATTGAGGGTTGAAGTGTGTGCTTCGTGTGCGTTCCATGTTGTGTTTTTTTTATTTTCTAGTGTGTGTGATGGGGTGTGTGTGTAGATGTTGTAGGGTGAGTTCATGGAGGTGTCCTGCATGTGTATATATATAATTAAGTGGACTAAAAGGATGGTATGAGGGCAATGCAAGGATGTTATATTTACGTATATATTGCTATGTATGTTGTTGATATGTATGGATGTGATTCGGTTGTGTGAATGTACCATGTGGTGTATATGTGTGCTGAACTTATACATATATATATATATTACAATTGTTAAGTGAATATGTATATATTGTGTTCCAAAGAAGGTTAAATGGCAATATGAAAAATAAATAAATGAAAAATAAAAAAAATAAAAATAGAAATATGCATGAAGTTGTGTAAGGGTGTATCATGTATTGTAATGCTTGCATGGGTTTTCACATCAGTGGTGCGTGTGTATTATATTAGAAGTGTGTTTTATAAGTATTATTTGAGTGGATTGTTTTAGGAGTATATTATGTATGTGTGGCATGTAATATACACGTTATATGGACGTTGTAGTATGTACGTGCTTGCTTGTATGTGGGGGATCAACAGATAGACCACGTTGTGACCGAATCGTGAACGCGAAACCATGCCATTCTTATATTTGTATTCAGTAATTAATATTATTTGTTTACTAAATGCATTCTAGGTTATTCGTGAACCTAATCTCTTGTTCTTTACATTTTGTTATTACTATGCATTCAAGGTGAGTTTTCACGGCCGCGTTTTATATTCTTTCCTTTTTAGGGGAGAAAACATGCAAACACTATTTTTGTTATGGTGGCCAGTATTATTAATATTGCCTGTTACGTTAGTGGAGACACATATGAATGTCCTTACAGTATCAAACCGTTACTAATGGGATTAGCGAGGTAATTCTGAGTAGTACTACTGGGTTTGACAAACCCCGCCCGGGCTAGTCGCGCTAGCTTGATTGGAGGTCGAACGGGTGCATAATTGACCTAACGACTGCCACGGTCTGTGATAGACGTGGTGGAAAGGCACTAAATACACACAGTCAGTTTTGGTTTGAAACACTAAGTAACTTGTTTATAGGCTAGCTACCTGACAAATTATTTGTTGATTAAACCTGTGGACTCACCAACTTTATGTTGACATACTTAGCATGTTTTCTCATGTCACAGGAACGCACAAGGTTAAGAATTCAGCTAGGGATGAATTCATGACGTACATTATCATTCAATCAGTTTGTTTTGTTAAACATTCATTACTTTATGCTTTAAACGCATGTTGACTTTGTTGAATTATTGACTTACTGTTTTGGAAACGCTTCCGCGAACATGAAATACTTATGGTTGATTTTAAAAGTCTGATTTCTTAATGTGATGTTTTACCATTAATGATTCTGGTGTAACTGGTGCTATCTGAGATCCTGGTGTGTCACACGCCTGACGGTAAAACCCCGTTAGTAGATTTTAAGGGTGTGACAGACAATCTAACTATAAGCATCCTGGGAACGGAGCCTTACATGTAATCACTTATAGAAGTGAAGGACTCTTCCAAATAGATCCCCTGAACATGTTTATGAAGATCCACCTCAGTGGTAGGTGGATGATGTAGGCTAGATATAGGAGAACATGAGTACTCATCTCTCTTTGAGTAGGGAAAGAGAAAAGAGAGTCATGTTACTCACTGAGTGCCATAACCCTATCATCATAGAAGTATAGGTTGGGTATTGGCTGGTTTAGATCAAGAGGAGAGGGATGGTAACTTTCCCTTAAGGTTGTTCAATAGAGTGTTGAGACTCTGAGTGAGGGCTTAAGGCTTCTTAGGTTATGAGCTCATCAGTCTTAGCATGACGAACCTCATGACTGATTATTGGTGAGATGGGAGGGTTTGCTCCTCAGGGGAAGTGGGAGCTCCTGTATCCACTTCCTCCTATATCAGTAGTGATATGGGGGCCTGCATAAGTTGAATAACCTATGCAGGGGTTCATTTGGATTTTCTTTGGTAGGTGATGGCTCTTTATGGCTATGTGGGTTGTCTTGAAGTGGAAGGTGTAGGTAAAGATGTCGGACTTTATCTATCCCAATTGTCGAATATTACCTGTTCCCCTTAACTGTGAGCCCAGTTCAAAGTTAAAAATATGCTGGACATATCTAGAGTACATGTAAGACTATAAGGAATCCAAGTTTGAAAGCAAATTAGTGTACACAAATTGTGAATACCTGAACTGACCCCATGAACCGTCCCATGACTATAAAGGAGAGGTCTTCTAGAATTTGGTTCCACACTCCATGTTTGTTAGACAAGATGTGGATGATGACATGGAGGTATTTCCATTGAGAGAAAAACTTCTCTTTTCTGAACATTCTAACTGAGAAGTCACCTTCATAGCCCTCAAAATATTGGTTAACAGTAGATCTGGGAAAGGATAATTCATTATCTATATCATCCAGCTAAAGATGAGTGTTTATAGAAGCTGGAGTGATGAAGATTGTCCTCCCCTGCACTGTGGCAGATAGTGCCTTCTCCCCATCCATGGTGACCTCTTGCTAGGTCCTCCAAAAGTCCAAAAGTTGATCCTTATAGAGTGGAGGATCAATGGTGAGGGAGGTGAAATAGTTGGATAGAGATAGAAAGTGGCAAAGTTTTGAGAAACTTGATCTTTCTCAGAGTTCAATAGAGAAACTTGATTGTGTTGCCAGTAAAGATGCATGGAGAAATCAAGTTTGTTTCTGCGGTCAAGGTTGGCCATTTGAGGTAGCTTTGAGGTAAAGAAGAGCAAGAACAAAGGCACTGAGTGGGTGAATTTAGGTTAGAGAAGTTATAGATGAAGAAGATAGTAAAAGAGGGGGGAACCGTTGGGTATTTTTATATGAAATGGACTTGAGATAAAGTTAATGCAAAAGACTAAACTTTGAAATCCGAATGTCGGTCTTACCCCTGAGAAAGTGCCAAAAAATGTAGTTTTCTTGGAAGTCAAAATTCTTTCGTAGGTATTTTGTCTGTGGAAGTTTTTTGTGAATAACTTCCGAAGCTAAATTTTGAATTCGAAAGATATTAATTAGCTTTGTGAAATTTGCTTCTGAAGAAAAATTACTTGAAGTATTTTCTCTTCCGAGGCATATTTGGTTTCAAAAGATATTAAAACTTGAAATTTTGTTTATTCCTAAGGGAATAAATCTTCCGAGATAGTTTCTTTCGGAAAAAAATTGTTCTTTAAATGCATATAAGTACTTAGAAGCTTATTTTGGCTTCGGAAGAAATATCAACATTTCTTCTTAATGTAAATTTCTTAAAATTAGTTATCTGATTTGAAGACTTCAAATTCATTCGAAGGAATATTAATGTCTTCCGAAACAAAATATATTTGATATTTTCAAAACACTAAGCAATATCATTTGAACCACGATTTTCTCCTAAGATAAACTAGGCTTATGTAGATGATTGTCTAGAAAACTTAGGACACGTAATACCTTTTAGAAATAATATTGAATTAAGTTTTTAAGAAAATCTATTCAATATTAATCATCCTAATAGCTGATAAAAGATATTTAAATCTTTATTCATCAAAAACGTTTATGAACAGATCAGCATATTGTTCATTTGTATTAACCTTGAGTAGTTTTATCAATCTCTTTTCATAATTATCTCTAATTAGATGATACCTGATGTTGACGTGTTTTGTCCTTGAGTGCCGCACAGGATTATCTGTGATAGAGATAGCACTGTTATTGTCTATGTGGATGGAAGTCTCTTTGAAGTTGTATCCATAGTCTAGCATCTAATACTAAATCCAAAGCACTTGAGCATAACAGCTAGCAACATCAATGTATTCAGCTTCAATAGTTGATTCAGATACACAAGATTGTTTCTTGCATTGCCATGAGACTATTCTTCCACCAAGGAATTTCATCCCCCAGATGTAGACTTTGTAGCCACCATAGTCACTATCTGTATAGGCATACAGATTAAAGTCAGAATTCTTTGGATACTAAAGGCCTAGCTTAGAGGAACCTTTGGGAGATCTAAGAATTCTCTTGACGGTAACCAGGTGTGACATCTTGGGACTGCCTTGATATCTTGCACATATGCATGGAGCAAACATAATATCAGGCCTGCTGGCTATAAGATACATAAGAGACCAAATCATAGCCCTATAAAGATGTTCATCTACACACTCCCCTTCAAGGTCAGGTCCAAGGGAGTGGTTCTTGGCTATGGGTGTCTTTGAAACCTTACAATCAGTGATGTTGAATCTTATAAGTATGTCCTATACATACTTTGACAGACTTATGAAGATGGCATTGTCAACTTGCTTCACTTGAATTCCTAGAAAGAAATTGAGTTCCCCCATGGCACTCATTTCAAATCTATTCTTCATCAGCTTCTTAAAGTCTTTTCAGAGCTTTGGATTAGTTGAACCAAAGATAATTTCATCTACATATACTTGAACCAGCATTAAGTCATTCCATGTTCCTTTGATGAAGAGAGTTCCATCTATAGTACCCCTCTTGTAGGCATACTGATAAAGATACTAAGATAGTGTCTCATACCACTTCCCTGGAGCTTGGTGCAACCCATAGAGAGCTTTATCAAACTTACACGTATAATCAGGATGATTTGGGTGAGCAAAGCCAGGTGGTTGTTTGATATACACCTCTTCATCAATCATCCCATATAAGAAAGCACACTTGACATCATGTTGGTAGACCTTGAAGTCCTTGGATGCAGCAACTATTAGGAATATCCTAACAACTTCAAGTCTTGCTACAAGAATAAAGACATTAGTGTAGTCAATTCCTTCTTTATGTGTGTACCCTTGAACAACCAGTCTTGCCTTGTTCTTGATGACAAGTCCTCTATCATCCTTCTTGTTCCTAAAACCCACTTGGTTCCTATGATAGTCTTCCCTTAAAGAAGAGGACATAAGTTCCAAACCTTTTATCTCCTGAATTGAAGCAGCTCCTCCTGCATTGCTTTAACCCAACTTCCATCCTTCAAAGCCATATCAACTTTCATTGGCTCTATCTGGGATAAGAAGCAAGAGTATAGACAAAAAATTTTGTCATGGGTTTGTACTCTTGGTCTCACCCCTTGATCAACATCTCCAATGATGTTTATGGTAGGATGTGACTTGTGGATCCTATGTTGAGGGATCACAACAAGTTGATTGGACAAATCTAAATTTATGATGTTTAGATCTGGCAATGATGTGTCTCCTAGAACATCAGCATACTTATCAAGACAAGCTTGATCCAATGAGTGTATGACATTATAGATGTTGTCTTCAATGGAGTGGTTGTCAGCATCAAGAAATTGTTAATCACTATCACCATTACCATTTCCTCCTACATTTGAAGCTCCTTCATTTGAGTTTTGATAGAAAATCCATTTATAGGAACCTAAGATGTATAAGCTTGATTTGTCAATGTTATGTTGATAGGAAATCCATTTATTGTGTTAGTTACCATTGGAGCTGAAGTAGTAGTCTTGCATGGTCTTCTCAGTTCTAATATTAGGTCAGGATCACCTGTTGATAAATTATCTGTATATCCAGAAACATTCTTATAAGATTTAATAAAATAGTTGGTAACTAAATCAGGATCAAATAGCCAGTCAAGACCAAAACCTTTCACACAGGAAGTATGCTCATTGAAGATCACATTGGTTGATTCTTTAACTACCCTAGTTTTGAGATTGTATACTCTATAAGCCTTAGCTTGGGAAGAGTATCCAATAAAGTGTCCATCATCAGATTTCTCAGTAAACTTTGTTACCTGATCATTGGTATTCAAGATAGTGCAAGGATATCCAAATGATCTAAGACAACCAATAAGATGTCTCCTTTTGCGCCACAGTTCATAAGGAGTCTTATCAGGAGTCTTAACCACTAAAACCCTATTCTTCATACAGAAGGCAGTGTTGACTACCTCTGCCGAGAAGTTGATGGGCAGCTTAGAGTCAGACAACATGGTTCTTGCAGCTTCAATAAGTGTGCTGTTTCTCCACTCAGCAACACCGTTTTGCTGAGGAGTCCTGGAAGTACTATATTGTCTTGTAATACCTTTTTCATCACAAAATATGCCAAGAATTTAGTTCTTCAATTTAGTTCCTTGATCACATCTTATGATCTTGACCTTGTGATCACTTTGATTTCAATTTTCAGAATTCAGTTCTTCAAGATCTCTAGAGTCTTATTCTTAGTTCTAAGAAAGAAGAACCATGTAAATCTTGTGAAATCATCTATGATCACTAAACAGTACGAGATCCTTCCTAGACTCATTACACTAGTGGGGACAAAGAGATCCATGTGTAATAAGTGTAGGGGAGTAGTGATGGAGTTCTTTTCCTTAGGCTTATGAGACACCAAACGTTGTTTCCCTTTCAGACATGCAACGTAGTGATCATCACTTGTAAACTCTTTCTTTGGCATTCCAGTTACCAAATCATTCTTAATTAACTTATTCATATTCTTAATGTTTACATGGCACATTCTTTTATGCCAAAGGAAAGACTAATCACTATTTGATTTAGATAAAAAGCAAGAAACTTCTCTTAAGGGTGATGTTTCATGCTAATCTATATTGTACATGTTTCCTTTCCGGGGTGCTCTTGGCAGGATAAACTCTTGAGGAATAACCACCTCGGGCTTGAGAACAATGCACTCATGCTCAGTAAAAAGCATGTTATGTCTCTGGTCAAGAAATTAGGACACACTCTGTAAATTATACCCAAGCTCCTTAACAAAGTTTACATTTTCAATTTTGAGCTTACCATTTGTGACCTTGACCCTTCCTATAATGTAACCTCTTGTATCTCCTCCAAAACTGGTCCTCCATCAATTTTCTTAAAATTTTGAAGGAAAGAGCCATTGCCTGTCATGTGACTGGAACAACCACTGTCAATCATCCATACGTTCCTTTTGATCTTTAGCTGTTCCTGCATAAAAAGGAGAATGTTACTTACATTTGGAAACCTAAGCCTTATTGGTCTTGGGCTCTTCAAAATGGACAGATGATAATGCAATAGTAATTGATCGTATGTTAATACTTTAGGGATCATTTGCTATTGCTAATGAAGAACTTTCAGTCACTTGGTCTTCCTTTATCTTCCATACCATCTTCGGAAGATTAGACTTGACCTTTAACACTTTGGAAGTTTTGACAACTTTGGAGGTTTTGGAGACTGATGCTTTGGAAGATTTTGCTTTCCCTGTTGCAAGTTTCAGTGCTTCAGAATTATTCCTTTCTTTCGAGACAAAAAAATCTTCCGAAGGCAAGTTTTCACTTGTCTTCATTCACATTCTAGAGCTTCCGAAAGAAAAATATTTTTCTTCTAAAGCTTTCTTCTTCTTGCTCCACTTAGAAGTCTTCTTCTTGGTTATGTTGATAGTACTTTTGGGATTATAGATGCAATCCTTAGAAAGATGAGAAGTACTGCCCCACATCATGCAATTCATTTGCTTCCTTCCAAAAGTATTCTTGTGTATGAAAGACTAAGTTTGATCACTTTCCATCTCTATCCCTATCTTTTCAGATGTTGTAGCAAGCTTCCTAGGGTGAGTCTTGCTTTTAGAGATGGATGGTTCATGTTGTATAGAAGTGGGGCACAGCTGATCAACCTTCATTCCTTCACATGTTTGATTTGGATATGAACTTGAACCCTTTGTACTAGAGTTCACGTTTGAAATCACAGTCTTCACCACCTCAAATCCTGCAGAGATAAAAACTTGTTTATGCATGGAGTTGAAGGTGGCCTTGATTTCTTGAGCTTTCATTGATCTCCTTTTGGCTGCTGGAATTAAGTCTTCCTCTTTGACTTTGTCATCCTTGGTTTCTTCCTCTCCTCAGGAGAATAGTGACCCTTGTTAGGATAATCTTATTCACTCTTCACAAATCTATCCTTCACTATCTCCTCTTCATCATCTTCATCACCAGGGTCTATGGATGGAAGCTCATCTTGACCAGTTGCACACCTAAAAGATCTTATAGACAATAGAGTGTGTAGAGGAGCTATCTCACTAGATCCTAGTACCTGTTTGTTCTGATAACACACTTTGGCAAGCAGGGATGAGGATAATATGTTCTTGAAGGTCTCTTCTTCAATAACATGTTTCTATGCCTTGGCTTTGCTGACCATAAGCTCAGCCTGGCACTCAATTAACTTAGTGATGAGATCCTTAATCTGAGTACTGTAGTTGGTATGCTCATGTTTGAGAGTTGAAATGGTTTTCTTTAAGTCCTCTATATTTAACTTATATTCATTTTCAGCTTTTTTGAAGTTAGATTTTAAGATGTTCAAGGACTCAAGATTAGATCCCATCTCTAAGTTATAGAACCTATATCTATTTAATTTAGCAATGCATTTTGGGTACAAAGATATTCTAATACCTTGGATTCATTAAGATCTGCTATTAGTGCTTGGTTTGGAGACAAATCTTCAACCTGGAAACTCCAATCAAATCCTCCTTCTTTAACAACAACTGCAACTTGCTGCTTGCGCTTCTTAGTATGTGGAGTTCCCTTAGTGTAGTTTGGCTTGGGTTTTGATTAGCAACCATTAGTCCTGGGTGCCTTACACTCCCTAGCAAAGTGTCCCATCTTGTTACAGTTGTAACACTTCACTTTGCTTTTGTGAAGTCCAAACTTTCCACTAGACACATTGCTGGGAAACTTCCCCCTGTCCTTTTATAGAATTTCTTGGCTCTATGAGTGACAAGAGCCATCTGTTGGACTATCTTCATCTACTCCAGATCACCTGGATGAATACAGTCTAAATCTTCAAGGGTGAAAAGGATGTTGCCTGTTCTTTTATCATGAGACATAAAGTCTTGTTATGAGCTTGTCTTATGGAATAGGCTTCCTTGGATATAGCTCTACCTTGGTGTCTATGGGAAGGTGGTGAAAGGACCCTTTGCTGAGTTGTCAGGGTAAGAGATAAGATGGTGTTGTGGTTCTCCATAATCCATTTCAACCACATACAGGGTAGAGCTCTACTGATTACTAGAGTTACAAGATGGATTCTGCATGTTCATCTCCATCTGGTAGCCTCTTGGTATGCCATATAACTCAGTGAGAGTAAGGGTCTTGAGGTTTTAAGTCCTCTTAATGACCACACAGTAGTGTGTCCATTCTTTAGAAGAGAAGACATGAACCTCCTCATAATATCCCTGTTCTCTAGCTTTACTCCAATATCCCCTAGAGTGTCCATAATCTCAACAAACCTGAGGTATTGTTGAGTCATGATTTCACTTGTTTTGAAGGTGAAATTCCCAAACTTCTACTTCAGGAGGTCTTTATTATTTTCTTTGGATTCATTAGACCCCTCATACATCAGCTTCACTGCATCCTACAGTTGCTTGGCACTCTCACCCTTCTTGAAGCCTCTATAGATAGTAATTGGTAGAGCAGTTTTGCATGACCTGTGTAACACCCGGAAGTTTGACTTCTCAGCATGTGATGCGACTGAGCTTCAGTCGCCTGTGATTTATGCGATTGAAGTTCAACCGCATGGCTA
>BJCO01469203.1:0-17593 GCA_018326465.1 Flaveria floridana | reverse complement strand
ATGTTAAAGCCTTATATCAATTAATTTAAGTAACAACTTTGATTTTAATATAATAACATTTGCAAAAAAAATTAACAGTAAACTTAGTTATAATAAATAAGTTATAATCATAGTTGTGACAGAAGAAAATCTAATTGTATATAGAATCATTTAAATTATGTACCTTTTTTTCCTTCTGATCAAAATTAGTAACTAAATCGTATTCAGCATTCTGTGTTTGTTCTTCTAATATGATCCCATCTATCGTATTCAGCATTCTGTGTTTGTTCTTCCAAACCTTAAATCCAATTGCATGAGTTATTTTTTAGTGCTACTTAATAAGTATCTTAGAACATACCATATAATCAGATTTTGATAAAAAAACATACCTGTGGGTATAATACTTGAATCGAGATCACCTGATCAACCAACCTAACTGAATAAATAAAAAAACTCATAAATTTGCATCAAGTAATCAAATGCCAAGTGTTATTAAAGATATTCTGAATTTGCTATGAAATAATGTACATGTAAAGTACCTTTCACGAGGGAGATGCAATAAAAAATAACTCAATTAAATCGGTTTATATAGAGGCGAAACACCGAGCATATACTATTTTTTTGCAACAACTTACCTATTTTTTTGCAGAAAATAAAGCAGGTTCTGTTGTGTTTTGTGATTTAAATCAGTAGAAATTAGTCAATTACGGGAAAATAGGAAAAAATTTAATGTTTGGATATATGTTGGTTATTCGATTTCTTCTGCTTATGTTTTTCAGGTTTAATAAACGTGTTATCAATTTAACATTTTACAAATGTGAAACAGGTCAATTATTAGTATTAGGAAATTTTTTGTTGACTGACTTATGTTTGTTTCCATTTTTCAGGATAGTATTAAGTTAGATGGGTCAAGAGTTATAATGGTATGTGTTTTTTTTATTCTGAGAAATATAGAGTTAATTTTTTAAATTATACAGCCATTATTCCTTTTTTTAATCAATTTGTAACAAACAGGAACAAAGTCAATAGATTTATACATACAAGGGTGTAAGTGTAACTACTGGAAAATATTTTAAAAACATTTGTAAACGTGAAACTGCTCCTTAAAATTAGGAGAATACTGGTACATCTTTAATGATTATTCAGTTTTAATTATTCTGAATCCGCACCTTAATATTAGGATTTTGTTAATAAATTCATGCATTACAAATGGAGAAACTTATAAAATTTTATTATAAATAAATATGTATTGTGAAATAAAGTAGCAGAAATTAATGTGAAACTGGTCAATTTTTAGTATTAGGATTTTTTTTGTTGACTGGCTTATGTTTGTTTCCATTTTTCATGATAGTATCAAGATAGATTGTTCAAGATTTATAATGGTATGTGTTTTTATTTTTCTGAGGAATATAGAGTTAATATTTAAAAACTGAAAGTTCATTTCGAATGTTTTTTATTAATGAATGCAACGTTTTGTTTTAAATAATACATCCATGATTCCTTTTTTTTAGCAATTTGTAACAAACAGGAAGAAAATAAATAGATTTATAAATACAAGGGTGTAAGTGTAACTATTTTTAAAATCCATCTATTTAGGAAGGTTAAAATGACATTAATACCCCGGAATTTATGAAATGTTGAGTTGTACATTGTGCATAAAAATTACAAAACTCTTAAATTATGGCGGAAACCTTCCTTCGTGCATTATAATATAGTATAGATTTGTGACCTTCTTGTGAGAAAATAATGATTGCAAAATAATCTGTTGTATTTTCTTCCAAGAAATTTGCGGCCGCATTGTGACTAAAAGTTGTTCGCAAAAGGGGTGATCGCAAATTGGTCGGAAGATGGTGGTCGGAAAAAGCATTTGTTGAAAAACAAGAGATAGCAAATAGTTGTAAGATTTGCAACGATAGTAGTGGCAGCAACACTCAGTCGCAAATTTAATAGCGACCGCAAGATGGTCACAATTGGGCAATTGTACGTTTTTGCCATCGCATTTTCGGTAACAAATAGACAATTACGAGACTGCTTTGCGACCGAAAAGATAGTCTTAAGTGCCTAGTTTGTTGGAACTATAATCTCGACATCAAGACATGCACATTCTCATGATGATTAGTAGATGCTAGATCTAATGACTATCATTATACATGTTATTGTGTTTTTATTTGGCCAACGCCATTAGCGTTGGGTTGGAAAAAATCACAAACAGTTGACCGATCTAGTACTAAGGTCGAGTATTTTGCCATTGGTCTGACTGAGAGGCTCCAATAGATTATATCCGTTATATGGAATTACGTGTTATATTGCAGTCAATCCAGTGTTCCACTAACGTAAGAAATTCTTTGAGATTGTGTTGCATTTTATCTGAAATATGATTGTAACTAGCTCTTATTAGTATATGTTATGTCTTGACTACTTCTCATCTCACTGATATTTGATATACATATTGATATATATTGAAGGTCGTCATCCACTCGTTTTGACACTCTTCACATTTTCTTCATGTTCACCAAGGGCGGATCTACATGGAGCCAAGGGGTAGCATCCGCTATCCCTCAACTTTTTACGTGTAGTGTGTACGGTTTTAAGTAAAAAAATTAAAAATTATGGCTTTACGTTACCCCTGAGAAAATATTACGTTACCCTTAAATTTTTTTAAACTCAACACTTTATAGAAAGTTTTAAGTTTTATAAAAAATAATCTTATATTTTAAAAAAATATTACGTTTTATAAAAACATAAATAACTAATAAGCTTAAAATACCTAAATCCCAATAGTCCAATACAATAATAATTATCAAGCTCAAAACAAAATAAGCGCAAAAAACATTAAACAACTAAAAAATCGTAACTAATTAGCACAAATACCCATAACTCAATCAAACATAAAACTTAAAATAAAAAACACCATCCATCGCCCCATGCCTCCATCGACCCTTCGTCCCTTCCTAAAGGCACAGCCAGTCAGCCACCATCCACCCACAATGTGAATCACCCCACGTCCCCACCACCGAGCGTTAGGCTGACAACCGCCAAACTGCCTCCTGCTGCGGTGCCCCTTGCTTACCACCCATATGTGATCTTTCACTAATTTACCGCCCACTTCAAGGTAAAATTTCTAGTGTTTTTTTCTCTATTACACTATCGAATTAGGTATTTAGGATTAATGTTGTTCAATCTTTAATATTTAAGTGTTCTTTGTTATAAAAATCAATGGTTATGTGGTTCAATTTTTAATATTTATGGTTTATGCAATTACGTATATGAAGTAAGGATTTAAAAGATGAATTAAAGATTTGCTATTGAAATTAGGTATTTGAATTGTGTTATTTCTAAGTGCAATTTATAATCTTATTGTGTTATTTGTTATAAAATTAGAGATTATAAATAGAAAAAACAAGTTCTTATTGATAAATTTTTAACAGAAAACTTCAAGAGTGAGATATTGATTCTAATAATGATGATGATATTAGGTCAACAACTCCTTCGTGTTCAATTCTTCCGATCACAAATGGATTTGATTTGAATAATCTTACTTTGCACCCTTTTATTAATATAAATGTACGATAAAAAGATTTTATGTTACTTCTGAACTTTCTTTCGAGATCGGCCATTGATGTTCACCTAGCTTGAGAGGGAATATTATAGTACGTATATAGTTAATTATAACTATTACACACATAAGTTTTCTGTTACATTAGCTTAGATGTTATACAATTTAGTTGCATTGTTTTTGTTGGATCTAGGTAGTATAGGTCTAGATCATTCTTTATAGGCTTAGAACTTTAATCAAGTCTTGTAATTAATAATTATAACTGTCAATATATATATATATATATGCATTTGAATCTATAGGGTAACCCATATATATGTGTGTTGCTTTTTGATTGTTGACAGGCAAAATCAATGTACTTGGTAGGATTCCTGAAATTGATCAAGTGTAAGAAACATCTACGGATGGACATTTTTGTTAATCCGTAGATATGTTTCTTACAAGACCATAAGTAAATTCCTGCGGATGAATCAAGGATTGTATGAAGTGAAGACTTCTACGGAAGACAGAATTCCTACAGAAGAACAAACACTTCTACGGAAGACCAAGACATCTACGGAACAACAAAACTTTTGCGGAAAGACAAGGCTCCTGCGGAAGTTCAGAACACTTGCATGATTACAATATCAACAAGTCAAAGAAGTCAACCAATCAATATCGAATCCCAAGAGATCCGGTGTTTCCTAACTGACTCCAACCATCTATAAATATGAGTCCTAGGTTTCACATCTTTAGAATAACACAATCAAGCAATATTACGGCAGTCGAGAATCACATAATTGTGCAACCCTAGCCGCCGTCACATCAACAACAACATTAATTCGATTCACAGAAATCATTGTTCATAGTTATTCTTAATTATTATTTTGTAATCATTACTTGATAATTAATGAAATACTTTTGAATAATTATTGTTCTCGTATTTACTGTGTTTTGTGTTTGTGTTCTTCGATAATCATTAACACAACTAAATGTCAATTAATGAGAATTCCGCGATCATTGATTTGATTTATTTTAATATTGATAATTCTTGAATTGAGATCCTTGGATTCACAGTTTTGTCTCTCATGTATACGAGAGCTTTGTTAGTACACAATATTAATAGGTCTTATTATTACTTAGTTAGTTCAAACCTTAATTCTTCTGCATGGTTTACACCTTAAAGAAGTAAAGAACTAAAGTTCACAAAATCCTGTTATGCATGCACCAAACAATTTACTTGATACACAACTCCTTTTACAAAACACATGTCACTATTGAGTAAACTATATCTAACCATTTAATCCCTAGCTTCCCATAATCTTCCCTGCTACAACTTTAGGTTTTTGGGTATCCACCTTCCCATCATTTCCAACCAACATTTGGTATTTATCTTTTCTTGTGAAACTCGTACACTCGTACGACAAACTCGCAGCGATCATCTGTTGAATACAGTTAGCGACGTCGTGGCTCGATTTCCCACTTGCACAAGTTAACTCATAAGGTAACTTGTTCAAGAAGGTAACTTCATAAGCCGGACTAGGGTTCATCAGAAAGTAAAACGAATCCATCCATTTCCACCCTCGAACCGTGGTGCCGTGAAACATGTTCATCTTGTTAGCCATCGCCACTGGCACGAGCTCGTTGGTTAGCTCCGCGAATAGAGCTGAAAACCGTAGTAAAAATGGTTCTCTACATGTTGTTCCTTCAGGGCATATGACTAGATCACCTTCTTCTAGAAGCTTCTTGATTGTGATGGCATCCGTTGTCCGGTCTCGGGTTAACCGGACCGTTTTAATCGGGGAGACGATCTCGGAGAATTTTGATATCGAGTAACTGACACTGGGTATTGAACGTCTGAGGGCGATGGAGACTAAAACGGCGTCTAGGAGGGTGCGGTGGTTGCAGATGAAGATGACTCCGGTTTGACCAGTTGACTTTTTGACTGGAGGTGGGGGTGTTCCTTTGATGTAGACTCGTACTCCGAGGGCCCAACTGGCGTAGTAGACTAGCGGCATTGGGAGGAGTGCACCCGCAGCAATGCGTAGGCATGCTAAGAAGAAACCTAGTGGAATCCAAATAATGATGATGAGGGCCTTGACCGGGGTTAGTTTCTGAACCAGTCTGCCGTCGTGGAACACCACTGGTTTTGGTAGTTTGTCTGCCGTCACAGCCTTGAGCTCCGGCGTCGCTGGTGGTACTATGTAACCTTCCTGTCGTTTGAGAAGTTTAATCAAGTTAGCTATTAAACTTTTTTTCTCTTAAATATTTTATTTTTAAAGAAACCAAGTGAGCTTCACAATTCCGGACATTCCATTTATTTTTTTTGTATATTACTTTTCAATTTTTATAGGTTGAGAAGATAGTTTGGACATAGAAGTATATATGTATATTTGCGTCATGTGACACTCGTACTTGAGTAATGAACATGATTCGTTGACCCGTTAGTGATCTAATTAACCGTTAAAAAACCAACTTGTGTCTTTTTACATTAATTGGGACCATTGAAGAAGAAGTCTAATTGTTATTTTCGTAACTTTTGCGAGCAAGTTATTTAGGTGATTTTCCTACATGTAAATTAAATCATCAAATTTAAAGTCAACATAAACACACTGAGTTGATTTTTGTGTTTGTAACTAAAGTCATGATCATTCATTAGCATAAATAAACGCACTTTAATTGGGCTGGACATAATTTTATGTTTAAATTTTTATTGTTAAAGATCAAATCACTATAAAAAATCAAGGCTCATTAAATGATATTTTATGGAAGTTATCAATTGTTAAATTATGGGTCGTTTTAAATAGACACCCCATTATTTTAAATCAACACCCCGAAATTTCTATACGGATCGTATAGCCCCATAGTCGTATAGAGGGGTCGTATAGCCCTATATGGGGCGTATAACCCCCTGACAGCCCCCTGAATTATTCATCGTACTTAGTGTCGAAATTAGTTATTCGCGTCGTATAGCCCTATATGTGTCGTATAGGGGGTCGTATAGGGGGTCGTATAGGGCTATATGGGGCGTATAGCTCTCTGACACCCCCCTGAATTTTCCTCGTTTTCAGTGCATTCGACCCTATACGCCGCGTATGAATCCATACGCGACGTATAGAGGAGTGTCAATTTAAAAAAGTGGGTGTCTATTTATTAGGACCCTAAATTATTGCTAAAAAATACATTAATTATTCTTTGTTACTTAAAACTAATGCTAATGTGTAGCTAGCATACTAAATAAGTTAATAGATGTTTTGCCTTTTAAGAGGAAGGTCTTGGGTTAGAAGCCAAATATAATGTAACTAGCTTTAGTTACCCGTGTATTACACGGAATTATAAAGAGTTAATTATTAAATAACATAAAAATAAAAATAAAATCAAGTGTGTTATATATTAAATAAGACATGACAACTTTTGATTATAAGGTCACAAATGAGCAAAAACATCCTTGTAAACTATATTTGTAATAACATTACGCTCATTATCTAATACTAAAATCTTCAATCCATCTTTACTCTTAACTTGTGACAAGATGCCATAAAGTTGATCATGCGTAAAAATATGTTCTTTCAAGTATAAACCGACACTTGACAGAGATTTACTTTAACTTTTGTTTATTGTTATAGCGAAATAAAACAGTCACAGAAAACTGTCTTCTTTTAGTCTTAAAATGAATACCTTTGAGGATCAAATCGTGAGCTAGATATTGAGTGGGTGTGAGGATATTAGTATGAAGAAATTAAGATTTGAATAATATAAACTGAAAAGTTATGTGTAATAATTAGATCAATTTTGAATTACTTTGACCTTGTAATCAAATATAGAGATATAATATTGAATCGTGTTGGATCGGGCTATAAATGTTCATAATATCTCTTATTAGTTGTTGATTATTATTTATTTAATACTAACTTTAGTAAACCAGTATATTATACGTGTTAAAAAATAAAATCTAAAATTTAATAAAATTTTATGAAGTATAAAATGATAATCTAAAATAAGATATGATTAAAATTACATATGAGTAATAAATATAAGTAATAAAATAACGATATCAAATTTAAAACTTTTGTTTTTAAACTTTCTTTCCAAAAAAAGTTAAACATTTTTTTCAAAAAAAAACCGTATTAAAAATGTTATTTTTTAAATTTTTTATTATAACTCCTAATTTTAATTATTTTTAGTTTATAAAAAAGTTTACTTTTTAAAAATACTAATTTTAAAATATTTTATATTCTAAAAAAGTTAGATGTTTTAGAAAAAAAATTTAATTGTATAAAAAATTATTTTCTAAAAATAACATTAATAAAAATACATCTTTCTTAATTTATTAAAAAATTTAATCTAAGAAAGAATTAAATAATTTAATATATTTCTTAATTTAAGTAATTATCTAAGAGGAGAGAGAGGCGGGAAAAATAAACTTAGGGGGCCTAGAATTATACCAAGTGTCCCCCTAATATGTTACTCTTTTAGTATTATATATAGATTTAAAGTAATTGAAAAGTAGAAGTATGATAGTTTGATGTTAAAAAAAGTTACTTAAAACTAACATAAATAATTATTTTATTTTTTATTGTTATATTACTAACTTAATATTTCTGTCTAAAAATAAATATATAAATTAACCAACTTTATTTTATTTTAGGAAAAAAAATATTTTTTTGTTAATTGTGAGATTGACATAATGAACTTTTAAACAAAACTATTTGTTAAAATTTAAAATAGTAATTAGATAAAGAAGAACAAAAACTACATTAAAATGCTAATCACTAGGGATTGATCTCTGTGTGTTTTAACTTTCATTAATTGTTTCTGCTATCGTAAATGCCTTTTTGAGATCAATTTTAAAGATCGGAAATGATTTTGCCGTTCATATATTCGTTAAATTCAAAAATAGTTGTGATAAAAACACAAAAACAAAAACAAAATAAAAAATAAAAAAGCTAATTCTTTTGCCCTAAAATTTTAGGGACCAAAGTTGAGATCGACCACTTGCTCCAACAAGCATATTAAATCTAAATACAGTTTTAATATTCAAAATTATAATCTCCTGTATAAATGTATTCTACATAAAAAATAAAAAGAAATAAAATCATTTATAACTAAAATTATAAAAATTAAAAAAAAAATTGACACCACGAATGAGAAAGAATGATCATAACTTACTACTTCCCTCAACAGAAGTCGCTGATCATAAATGTCCTTCAAAAAACAAGTCACCAGAAAGTAATTTTAAAAAGCTAATTATATGACTATGTGCTTAGAAATTCGAACACTATATATATGAAAGTAATTAAAAAACCTAATTACATCATTTAAAAGAACCTTTATTGTTTATAAAGCGTTAGAAGCATTTTGTTAAAAAACAATTATAAAGTGTAACACCCTAGGCGAATCCCACATCGATCGTGGACAGCAGAGATATTGGTTCATAATTAATATATGACCTCTAATATCACCAACGCGTTATGGACGTATTGATTTATGGATGAGAGGAGAACTATACAGTTAAGCGTGCTCAGATGACAGCAATCCAGGGATCAGTGGCCTCCCTGTGAAGTTTTCACCCGAGCAACCAAAAGCAAATCCGTGATCTCTTCGTGGGTAAAGCAGACAATATTGGTGGTATGACGGGCTGGGTGTTACATAATAGTATCAGAGCCAATCCTATGTCGTTTGGGATGGTGGGGCAAACCTCATTAAGGATGGTGAGTCCATGGGGATGTCAAGAGTGACACCTTAGCCGAATCCCACATCCATGGTATGTTGGGGCAAACATAATCGAGGAAGGTAAGTCCAAAGGGGGAGGGGTGATTGTAACACCTTAGGAGAATCCACATCAGTCGTGAACAAGAGAGATCTTGGTTCATAAGTTGTATGGCCTCCAATATCACCAACGTGTTTTGGGCGTATTGGTTGTGGATGAGAGGAGAACTCTACAGTTAAAAGTGCTCAGATGATAGCAATGTAGGGATGGGTGCCCGGGCAACCAAAAGCAAATCCTTGAGCTCTTCGTGGGTATAGCGGACAATATTGGTCGTATGACGGGTCGGGTGTTACATAAAGTTTACTCAAATGTTATTATTCAAACTATTATTTTAAATTACTATATAATAATAATAATTAGTATAATAAATAATAATAATAATAATAATAATAATAATAATAATAATAATAATAATAATAATAATAATAAGAGTAAATTACCATTTGCATCCTTGAGGCATGGTGATTTTGACCATTTGCATCCGTACAGTTTAAAAATCCTCATGCACCCCCTACGTTTCATTTTTGTTCCCATTTGAATCCAAAACACTAATACCGTTAAATTATTCTATTAACTCTCTTATTAAAAGACTAAACTGCCCTTAAAATTAAAAAACAAAAAACGTGGGACCCACCTACATCACCTTCTTTATCACAATACACACTCTAATCTCTCTTCCTCTTTCAAAAATAAACACCACCTAAACCCACTACCCATATGCAACACCACCCACACCACCACCCCTGCCGTCCACCACAACCCACACATCACACAGTCGATCTGCCATTATCGCCTCCACAACCAAACTGCCCATCACCGCAACCCACTGCCGCCTCCCACAACCGACACATCATACAGCCGATCCCCCATCATCGCCTCCACAACCAAACCACCCATCACCACAACCCGCTGCCGCCTACCATAACCGACACATCAACACAGCCGATCCTCCATCATCGCCCCTCCACAGCCAAACCGCCCATTACCGCAACCCACACCCCAATTACAAACCCTAACCCAGACCAATCACCGGAATCTAGCGGTGTGGGGTGTGGTTTAGCTATAATAATATGGTGGCATCTAAGATGGCGGAGTTGTTCCTAGATGTGATTTGAGTGATGACCGATGTGATTCGGGTGGCGGTGTTTGGGGATCCCGTAGTGGATGACGGTGTCGTCGCCGAAGTCGGTGGTAGTGGAGCGGAGGCTGGAGGTGGAGAAGGTTGATCGGAAACACTAGCTGTAAGAGGCACCAGCTGCGGGAGGCAACGAGGCTAAAGCATCTTGTCATGGGGGAAAGAAGCGAATAGGAGTCGGAGTCACTTTGGCCGCCAGTGCCAGAGCCGATGGTCACCAGCGGAGGGGGTAGGGCACCAGTAGATGGAGGCGATGTAGGGGGAGAGGGAGGCAGAGGATCGAGGAGGAGGTGGTGGTGGTGGTGGAGGTGGCGGTGACGGCTGGAGGAGGAGGAAGTGGAGGTGGTGGTGGTTGTTGACTCCAGAGAGAGAAATGGGGGTAGTGGGTTAGGGGTTTTTATTAAATTTATATTGTGTGGTGGTTGATTTAAGGGTATTTTTGTCATTCTATAAAAAGTTAACAGAATAATGTAACGATGTTAGGGTTTTGGAATCAAATGGAGACAAATATGAAACGTTAAGGGGTATATGATGATTTTTACACTGTAGGGATGCAAATGGTCAAAATCATAAAACCTTAAGGATATAAATAGTAATTTACTCTGATAATAACAATAAATCAGAATCTAAATTTTAAATGATAATAATAACAGAAAATAGCATGATATAGTTTAGAGTAAACTACCATTTGCATCCTTGAGGTTTGGTGATTTTAATCATTTGTATCCCTACAGTTTAAAAATCCTCATATACCCCCTAACATTTCAGTTTTGTTTCCATTTGAATCCGAAACATTAACACCGTTAAATTATTCTGTTAACTCTTTTGTTAAAAGACTAAATTGCCCCCATTGTTCTCTACACTAACACGCTTTCTTGTTAAACGACTAAAAGACTAAACTTAAATTACCATTTGAAGCTTGTCAAGGCTGGAAACCAAACTACCATTACCCAAACAACATACTTATTTTGCTTCGATTTGATCTGTTCAATTTGTTTTAGATTCTAATAAGCCAACACCCCTTTTAATTGTTAACGACAAACAATTTGTGAGATTCAACACCCCTTTAGAACAATAATGGCGATTCAAATTTTGGTGCGGAGGCTAGCGATGTATCTGCTAGAGCGAAGAGCGAAGAACCGACGGAATCGGCATCCGGCGGGATGAGTGGAGGGAAGAAGGTCGGTGTGGCGTTTGGACTGATCGCCGCCGCTTGTGTCGTCGGAGTCGGTGGCGTTTTGTACCAGAAATGGCAGCGGAATCTCCGGCGAGCACTGTACAGTCAGGCGACACGATTGGAGTTTTAACAGATAAGTTTTTTTATCTTGAATTTTATTGAATTTGATTAAGAGTTTTATCAGATCTAGATCTGTGGATTCAGAGTATCATATCATATAGTTAACCGTGTCAACTCGTTCACCCTCGAATAACACATTCATCATCGTCTTTAAAATCTCATTTCCTTCACACGGTAGAACACACATTAACCTATGTAATCGAAGATGAAATCGGAGGTGAGGATGTTACTCGCAACAGATCGGTGACGTTAATGCTCGCCTTCGTGTTGCTGGAGAAGTTTCTAGAACTCGCCTTCGCGTTGCCGGAGCCGGCGAGACTCTAGGACGACGAACTTTACAGATCCGTCGACGTTTACCTCAAAGTACATCAATACATCACATAATCTGTTGTTCATTTTCTTCACCGGAAAATTACTCCGGTAGTTAAGATCTTATCGGAGTAATGAACTAATGCTTGCAGGCACATCCATGGTTAACGGAATCCGATCGTGAGAGAATTTCCGGCATACTGCACATCCATGGTTAATGGAATATTCAGTCGGAGGAATTGCGATTTGGGATTTGAATCACGATGTGAAGATGATTTGGGAAGATGATTGAAATGAGGTGAAGAGGGGTTGAAGAAGATGATGATTTGAGGATTTTCAGGGCTTGTTCAAGTCGAGGGTAATTTTGTCATTCTATAAAAGTTAACTGAATTATTTAACGTCGTTAGTCATTTGGATGCAAATGAGAACAAAACTAAAATGTTAGGGGGTATATGAGGATTTTTAAACTGTAGAGATGCAAATGGTTAAAATAACCAAACCTCAGGGATGCAAATGGTAATTTACTCTATAATTAAATATTAGAGTAAAATACACGGATAGTCTCTTTGCTACGTCCAAGTTGCAGTTTTGGCCCCTAGATTTGGAAAACTATAAACTCAGTTTTCAAAAATGTAAAAATGTAACAGAATTGATCACTGTGTTGGATGGAGGTTAACTTTTTTATTTTATATTTTTAATATGACAACAATACCCATATACTAAATCATTAAAAATTTTAAAAATCTAATTTTTATGGGGCCAAACCAATTTTAATAAACAATATATCTAATTAATCCATGTCGCCCAACCCATTCTTCTGTTACCTCCGCCCCATTCTCACTAGACAACCACCGATCAACCACCGATCAACCAACCATACACCTGAAACCATCTCTCTCTCTCTCCTCCCTCCCTAGATCATAAACCTTTGACCACCACTGAAACCCTTCAACCATGACTGTCTGCAACCATCGCTAGCCATCTCTTTCTTATCTGATCAACATCACAAGTGAATTCACTCAAATACTCCTCTTTGTTAGAAATGTTTCAGGCTAACCGTCGTCCATACCCAACTCGAAGGCGGGGGTCTAGGCGGGTGGTGGCTGGCGATGGAGGTGAGTTTAGCGAGGGTGGTGGTAGGCGGTTAAAGGAGTTTCAACGAGCGTGGTGGGCGACGGTTGAGGGGGTTTCTATGAGGGAGTTGGCCGGCGGCTCAGGGGTTTCAACGAGGGTGGTGGCCGACGGTGCTTGGTGTGATGGCCGGAGGTGCCTAATTTAGTTCAAAGAAACGAGTGAGGTTGATTAGGGTTGGTAAATGGATCCCACTAGAAAGAATTAAAAAATCGGATGCACAATAATAATCTTTTGTTATTTTTGTTTTGTAAGGGTGTTTGGGTAATTTCACATCATTTAATAAAAAAAGTTAATCGTCCATCTAACACAAAGACCAAATCTTTTATATTATTGCGTACATTGAGACTGAGCTTGTAGTTTTTCAAATCTATGAATCAAAACCGCAATTTGGACGTAGCACAGGGACTATCCATGTGATTTACTCTAAATATTATAGCTAAAATATCTAGTAACAATAATAAAATAACCCAAAAGTTTAAAAAAATCTAATCTAACACTAATGAAAGGCTATGATTCAAGTGCTTGTGAAAAAAAGATGGAGGGAAGTAATGATAGTAGAACTTTTGCTGATTTTTTTTAAATTCGTCTACTTCTTTTAAACGTTGATAATTTTTCATACAAGATTATGTTTTTTAAAAAATTATATATTAAAATCAAGCATTTTTTCTTTAATTTGAGTATAGTATTGTTATATTTTTTTAAGAAAAAATTTATTGCATTGTACGAAATAGTGCTATTTTATACAAAATTATTTTGTTTTCCATAAAGCATCACATGAATAGCAAAACAACACATGTAATAAATAAACAACATATAATTTATAATAAAAAAACCCATATTTATGTGCTAAAATACCATAATATAATAAAACAACACTACTAAAAATACACATTTTAAGATTAAATGATGTAAAAACAGCATAAAAATAACAAAACAGCCCAAAAACGTAAACCGTCATAGTATATTTTAAATAGTATAGAGAACAAACTAATACAACAACACATCAAAGTAAACACAACAAACAAGCATAAAAAAATAATACAATAAATAACCATAACAAAACAATACATCAAACCAACACATCTAAACTAAATAGTAAACTGAACGGTATTGAAAAATTAAATCGTTTTAGATTAGTAATTAATTATTTATATCAGCTTATTAAGTGTTAGCACAACAATAAATTGTTACACAAGCTCTAGAAATATTTAAGTTAGCTGAGTTCATGAACTTTAGTTTGAGCTATATGCATGTCTAAAGAAATAGTAGGAATAATTTTATGACTATGATACCATTTTTTTATACTTTTAGCCAAATTAATCTTTTATATTAAAAATCATTACTAAAAAATTTAAAAAATCCTTCTTGTTTAAAACTCATTATTAGAGTTTAACAAATAATTAATTTAACAAATCAGTATTTTAACATAGTTAATTTAAAAACTTTCTCTTACGGATTTAAAACTTCTTTTCTAGCAGAAAAAGCTATATTCTTCAAATGATATGCTTTAAATATTATTTTAATCGATTTATAATAATATAACAGTAATGATAATAACGGGGTTTAAAAGACAAATAACAACGAATAAAGTTATAGTAAAAATAATGTTTAATCTAAAAACATAAGAAAGATTGTGGACTTGACATGTGTAATTCTATTATTTTAAATAGGACTGCATTTCGGCTATTATGTCATATGTGTCAGCTAATTGTGTATTATATATTCATTGTATCATACATTTTACATCATTTGTTATATGTTTTCATCTTTATGTTTTACGTTTTTAATTATTTTTTGTTATTTTTGTAATTGTTTTTATAGATTATATAAACTTGTTACTATCATTATGTTACTATCATTACATCAATTTGTTGTTATCTGTCGTTATGTTTTATAATTAGAAGTACACAATGATATCATTTCACCAATATATTTTTAAAACTTATAGTGTTTAAGATAACCAATATCGATAAATAACACAATGAGACATGGTGTTAATTTTTGTCATTGTTATAATGTATTAAATTAATTAGTTGTTAATTTATTATTTTATTTTACATATTAGAGATACATAATAATATTCACTATATCTTTTTAAAGTTCATCAATTTAGACAAACATAATAGTATTCAGAAAAACACAAATGCAAATAAAAAGACATAATGAACTGTACTAAGTAAACAATAACGAGATATTAGCTTAAAAACGTAAAAAAATTATCTTTTTATATAACAATATTGTACTTGTTTTAAAGATAAAACACACTCGTTTTTATGGTGTATTTTTTTTAAAAATAATGACTTACATAAAAATTATGAACGTTTAAAAAAATATGAGAATTTGTAAAAAATCAATAAAATTGACCATTACTAAAATACTCATCTAACATATGGTTCTTACAATTTGATTTTAACCATTGATTAAAAGGGTTGATGGCTAAGACTACTTCTAATATTTTTTTAGTTTTAAAGACCTTTGTAATTAAACATTTTCCAATAACAACAATAGAAAATTGGAGAATAAGATACTTATCATATTTAACAACAACAATACAATAATAATTAAAAATATGTATAACAAAAAAGTTGATTTCATATGGTGCTTTTAAGTTTCAGAAGATTGTAAAGATGTTCCAAATGTCCATAAGAGTATGTGATATATATACTCTGTGAAGGGGGTGTGAGGAGGCACGTTGGCTCACGATCACCGGCACATCGCACCGGCCTTCATGAGCAGGGGCATCATGTGTGAATGCATGGGCTTATTTTTAACAATTATATTTGTCTTTTACTTTTTTCTAGCATATCAATGTTACATAATAAATATCTTAGCAATACATGAAATTATTTTTAACTAAAACAAAGTTAAACCTTGTACATAACTTTTTTTTCAAAAATCATTACTAAAATAATAATTTATGTTTAACTAATTAGCATGCGTCTTTAACCAATAAGCTAGTTCCATGACCTCATACAGAAACAAATGGAATTTATAATATATCTTCGAGTTGATCTATATATAACAAAAGGCTAATTTTTAAAACATATGTCATGTTTATTTACACACTAACTATTTTTTTCCTTACATTTCTCTTCTATTAATATTTATATTCAATAAAATCATATTTTCCCTATTTCACTTTGTAATAATTATATTATAGTTTTCTTATATTTCTTTGCAATCAAAGCACTGGTTCCTTATTTCAAGGAAGTTCTTTCGATCAAAGTTTTCAAGTCTTCAGTTTTTTTAATAGTGTATAATTGTTTGTATGCTAGGTTTTATTGTTTACTTTTTTTTATGTGTTTAAGAAATATTAGACAACTTATTTAAACTAAATATTTTTATAAACATCAGTCGTATAACATACGAGTTTTTAACCTTGTAACCTAGTTAAAATAATAAAACTCTTCTCATAATATAGTATAATTAAATATTTCAACACTATGACGAGGAAAAAACGGATTTTTTTTGCATCACCTTGCATAATTTCATGTATGGGTAGTCAGTTTTTCGGTCACCAAGCGCCACCTGAGGCGGCGACATGCCTTTAAAAGCGTTCAAAAGCGCATCAGCCTTATTACTTCCGACAAGCACTCCTGGAGGTTTCACCAGTCCGGTAGCTATTCCTTTCCAACTATCGATCTCCGTCCCCAACACCAAATCCACCCCCAAAAACTCCTTCAAAAACGGCTCCACCATCACCGTAGGGCTCGCGGTCAACACACACCGTCTCCCACACGCTGAGAACACACGCCACACCTCCGGGTGCAGGTCACTCGAGTAAAACTTCGGTAACACAGCACGAGTCACTGATTCAATATCAGAAACCTTCATACCGGCCATAGTGGCAAAAATTAAAACACGAATACCCGCGGATTCGGATATGAAGTAATAGAGAATCGCGGCGATTGGTGAAGATAGAAGCAAGAAGAGGAGTCTTAAAGGTCCTCCAACTTCAAAAGCTACAAGGGCAAAGTAGGGGAATGAACTACGTCCCCGGAGTAAAGTTCCGTCAAGGTCGGAAACCACCGTATGGTTTTTCCGGCCATTTGTTTTGCAATCGGAGATCAACGGAAATTCAGAAAAGTGGTCGGAATTTATGTGATTATTGGCCATTGTTAGTTATAATGTGGCTACAATGGTTTGGTGTTAGAAGTTTTTATAGCGTTGTAGGAAGATTAAGTTTTCTTAAGAGTAAATTACTATTTTGGTCCCTGTGATTTGGTCATTTTAACCATTTGAGTTTAAAAACGAATTTTTTAACAAATCAAGCCCTATGGTTTGCATTCTATAACTATTTCAGTCCAATACACTAACAGAGTTAGATTTTTCAGTTAGTTTTTAATAAAATGACCAGAATACCCTTGGACTGAAATGGTTATTTTTAATAACCTCAGGGACCAAAAACATAATTTACTCTCTCACAGAGACATA
>BJCO01469187.1:0-23436 GCA_018326465.1 Flaveria floridana | reverse complement strand
AACTTTAATAAAAATTATTACGTTTTTATAAAATTTATTAAATAATACAAAATTTCTTTGAATTCGGATAGTGAAATTCACTATCCGAAATTTTCGGATAATGAAATTCACTATCCGAAATTTTCGGATATCCGAAAATCAGATATCCGAAAATCGGATATCCGAATTTCGGATATCCAAAAATGAACACCCCTAAGTGGTTCATGATGGTGAAAGAAGGTGGGTGTCGATTAAGGTTCATGGTACCACATCATACTATCTTAGACTTAAACAATCATGTTTAATAACAAAAAAACTATAATTTATTTAACATTGTATTTTTCTATGTTTATTTTATTTTAATAATTAAAAGGTGAATTAAATACCAATTAATATGATTTTTTTCAATTTTAGACTTAATACTCATAAGCAGATTAAATACAATGGTGATGTAATACCATAATATTTTTATGTTTCTTCATTGTAATATTTTGTAATTCTTAAGTTTTACTAAAATCTTTAAAAAGAGAAAGATATTATAAAAGCAAACTAACGTTAAAATTAGAAAACAAATAGAAAGACAATAATTAAAACTAAAGTTTCGAAAAAGTAAATAATAATAAAACGCTGGAATAAAAACTTAATTAAACAATTTTCAATTAAATGCATGTGTTTTATTTAATAGAAGAAAATATAAACTATAATTTTAAAAGATTTGATTATTCAACTCGAGTAATTCATGAATTTTTAGGATAGTGTTCTATAAAGTAATTGATAGAATTATATAGAAATAAATAAGTAATAGGTTTTATGAAAATTGAAGAAATTGTATGTGTATTTATAAAAGGGAAATTATGTCATTTATCATTATCTACGTTCCAGTTTATTCAGTCGATTTTAATATCATCGTACATATATAATTTAATTCCACATGATATTATATGTATAATGTAATTAAGACCCAAAACGCCATGTTACATTATTTATTTATTTAGTCTATTTAAACATCAGTTTATAATTTCTTTCACTGTATTCTATTATTGTTACAAACTTTACCTTGTCGTATCACATAAACATATTATGATTAAGTTATTTTACAAAATTTATTTTTAATACAAAATTTGATAAGACACAATGAGCCTATAAAAATCACAAAAAAAAAATTATATCTCACAATCTAAATCGAATTTCAAAAAAATACCTCGGAGTCTCTGTTACTCTCGTCGTCCTCTTTCAGAAAAAAATAAAATAAAAATTAAAAAATTATTATGTCTTTTTATAACACAATTTCGTCATTGTGTCTTTCATAATGACGCAATGACGTCACTGCGTTTTTCATAATGACACAATGACGTCATTGTGTATTTCATAAATGACACAATAAAAAAACGTTAATTTTTTAATTTTTTAATTTTTCGTTTATTTTTAATCTTAGTGAGGACGGTTAGGGAAACAAAAATTCGGAATTACTTTTTTGAAAATTTGATATAGATTGTGAGATATAATTTTTTGTGATTTTTTTTTAACTTATTATGTCTTCTCACACTTTATAACAAAAATACACTTTGTATTTGAACTCCGTAAAAAAATTAAGCTTACGTAATAGTAGCAAAGTAGTAACAAAGTTATTAAGTGATCCGTTAAAATCACCTAAAATGTCTTTATTAACCTTTTATATAAAATATTCAAACATTTTAAAATTAAATTATTAAAATGAAACATATACGAACGCTGATTGGTACTTAGTGGTCTTTTTTAGATTAACTAAAAGGTAATAGTAAATTAAAAGTTTAGTACACAATAAGAAAACAAAGTTTCATAGTTTTTTATTTAATGCAATTATACATTTTTGTCATCTTCTTCCAACTAGTTACGAAATTAGTTGCCGCCTCCACGTTACTACTGATTTGTTTTTATGCAAATTCTACATTTATTTCGCTTAGCTCACTCCATTTATACATTTCTTAATTAATCCTACTTCGAAATATATAAATATAAAAAATAACTTTGTAAATAAAAACAGACGTACTTGATGATTAACTTGTTCCTGTTTGATGTAGTAGCCAGATAACTTTATAACCTGACGTACGTAATCATACCCTACATTTTACGCAGAAGATTGTTTCTCACATATAAAACTCATAACCTTAAGGTAATAAGATAATGACCAGTTAACATATTTCTAAAAAGTACTCATTAATAGTCTTGATAAACTATAAAAATATATTTTCTAAAACCAAACACACTATAAATTTGACCAATCAATGATTCTCAATTTAAATGATTAAGGTGAGATACCCTAAAACTTTACTCAAATAAATTTAAAGTCTTGGGTTCAAGCCTCAATTCTAATAAAAAAAGAGAGGTTTTAGATTGAGTAATATGATTTTCTTATCTTTTTTTTGAACGGTCAACGAATAATTTTTAAGCTCGGTCACCCGGATAAACCTATTGGCGAAAGGCCACCCACACCCGCGAGCACAGACAGCGCTGGTGATCCGGCTCGCCCACCATTCCAAGGGAAACCCACCACACAAAGACCCACTGTGGTAAAACCCTTGACCCACTTGAAGCATATTGCACCTAGTGAGACTCCAACCCATGACCTCCACTTTGGAAAGTCATAGGGTGCCTCCTCTTATACCAGTTGACCTAGTGAGACTCCAACTCATTACCTCCACTTTGGAGCATATTACACCTAGTGTGACTCCAACCCATGATTTTCTCATCTGAAATGAGTTTCCTCCTAAGAGTGACCTGAATATAATGCAAACTCTAAAATCTAACTTTGTCCGTTTACTCATACTAATAACCCTAATAATATTGTCTAATAGTGTCAACCTAGTATCCCAAAATTCCATACTTGGGTAATGGTGATGATCTGGAGCGCCGAGAACCCGTAATTAATCCAATAATATGTTTCGACAGAACTATAAAAAAACAAAAAAAAACCATACCTCTAATCAATTCAAATGTAATCTCTTAATAAAAAATTTTAAAATACTACCTAACAGTCCCTAACGCTACCGGATGATTCAAGGTCCGCCATCACCGATATACCAAATTGAACTAAAATAATAATAAGAAGAACAAGACATACATACAAATAAAAAAAAATACACATTTTGAAAACCCACCCCACCGCTTCCGGGATTAAGGTAACCGTGGTTTGAAAAAAGAAAAAAAAACAAAAAAACAAAAACAAAAAAAACAAAAAAAACAAAAAAAACAAAAACAAAGGGTTTGAAACATTGGGCTCGTGTCAAATTCACGTCGAAAACGACTACACAACGACTCACACCACCATCCCCACTCGCCTTAAATAATAAACACTCTTCGATCTCCCCCAATCACCTTCTTCACCCTCACTATTATTCACAATCATCCACTCAACATTTGCTTTCAATCATCATGAACTCCAATCACTTGCTTCTCGAAGAACCCATTCGTATGGCCTCCATCCTCGAGCCCTCCAGATCCGTAAGTTCGATCAATCGTCTTCGAATTTTTCCAATCACGTGTTGTTTTTGATTCTGTGTTCGTTTTTTTTTTGTTTTGATTTGATTTGAGTTGTGATCGTGCTTTGTAGAGTTATTTTCCGTCAATGACGAAGATCGTGGGCACTCTCGGACCGAAATCGAGATCTGTGGAGGTTATATCAAGGTGTCTCATCGCCGGAATGTCTGGTAATTTCAGTTTGATACTTTGATTTGTGTTTTTGGTTGTGATTTTATGGATCTGGTGGTGAATTGTGGAGAGGTGTCGGTGTTACGTGTGAAGTAGTATGTGTGTGATGTTACGTGAACGATGATTGAATTAGGAGGAAGTGATTTTGGTTTGATTGTTGGTGGTTGATGAAAGTGATTACGGAGGAGGTTGATTATTTTATATTTTTTCTTGACTCGTTGGAATATTCCCAATTTCGATTTTGGTTATGTGGAGTCAGTTTTATAATGGGAGTAAATTCGATGGGATTTTGTTTTGTTTGCCGTTTTTAGGTTAAAATACTTTTGAGTTAGATCTGACAAGAGATTTTCTGGCAAAATCGGGCATAAATGGATAGTTCAATAACATGGACACTAGAGACTAACTTTCTTTTTTTCATAACCGAACCAATCAGGGCGTTACATGACCGGTTTTCATAACCGAACCAGACAGGATGGTTGGACCGGATTTCAAGTTTTTTTATCGTTCTTTTATTTTTGAGTTAAATTGGTTTTTGTTTTTACAAAATAGAATAACTATTTTTCTTGAAAAGCTTAAAAACATCATTTTCCGTCTCAAATTTTCAATATTTTATTTCAGTTTCAATCCAAAAGTTTAATATTTTTGGACTGTAATTGAAACAACCACTAACAGTTTTAGAGTTTTGGAGGTAATGGATGTGTTTAATCTTTTGAAAGAAAATTGTTGTTTTTGTCTAACCGAATTAAACGCTGTATTTTGTTTCCTTTCAAAATCTCATTTTGCTGAGTTTATGCTCCACGTTTTGTTTATTTCAGGATTGATATTTTGTCAATATTGGAAATCCACACGAAAAGATAAATTAGTTTCATATATTGTTTTAAATTAGTTTTCTGTACATTTTTTTATGTTTTAAATTATTTAGGACCGTTATTCGGTTTCTTAAACTGCCAGTTTGCAGCCAGTTTGACGTCTGTCTGGTTATGGAAACATATGAAAACATTGATAAACCTAAACTGCTATGTTTGTGCTGTTCGGCATTTTTTAGAGCTCCTGTTTTTATGATATTTGTCGTGCTGTGTAGTTGCCCGGTTTGATTTTACATGGGGTGATGCTGAGTTTCACCAGGAGACATTGGAAAACTTAAAGATCGCTATCAAGAAAACGAAGAAACTGTGTGCTGTAAGTTTCATTACTGGCTCACCTAATGAAAGAGCATTTGTTATTACAAGTATAAACCATCCAAAGATTAAGCATCATTTCTTAATGTAATGATCCTGAGAGCGATAAATGTGTGTTATTTCTTGTATTATCAGGTTATGTTAGATACAACTGGCCCTGAACTCCTTGTTGTCAACAAAGGTGACCATCCTATACCTCTTGAAGCAGATTCATTCGTTGTATTAACACCCGATCAAGCGAAAGAAGCAACTTCAGATTTACTGCCAATTAATTTCAGTGGTCTAGCTAAGGTAATAAATAAATATTTTCCATAGTATATCTTTGTTTCTAGGTCCTAGTGTTATACCATGCCATTGTAATTCAATTTGAAGTAATTATTGGTGTTTGCAGGCAGTAAAGCCTGGTGACACCATTTTTCTCGGTCAATACTTGTTTACAGGGAGTGAGACAACATCTGTATGGTTGGAGGTAAGTTGACAGTGAACCATAATTTCTATGCACAATCAAGTTCATGTAGTTAGCTTGATTGAGCCTCCATATTCAAGGATTTTGGTTGGGTTGATGCGATGATACATGTGTACTAGTTTGTAAGTTATCTACTAGATTTCTGATTTTTAGTTTAAGTGATTCTTTATGCAATGTAGGTTTCTGATGTCAAAGGTGATGATGTTGTTTGTCTGATAAAAAACTCGGCTGTTCTTGCTGGTACATTGTACACTTTACATGCTTCTCAAGTTCATATCGATCTACCCACACTCCCTGATAAAGATAAAGAGGTAAACTATCTCAACATTTCAAATTAATTGATTAATTAAGAGTGTTTATTTATACCAGTAATTGTTTAAAATGAAACAAAGGGTTCTTTATAGATTCATCAGGTACCTTTTTTTCTTTTTCTTTTTTCTTTTTGGGTCCGTTTTGATCCAGAAATTTGCATAAATAGTTTCATCAAGTGAAATAGCTGATAACACATTTTCTTTGTTCCATATTTCTTGCTTTGACTATGTTTTTTAGGCTACTTATGTTTCATTGTAGGTTATCAGCACATGGGGAGTCAAAAACAGTGTTGACATCCTTTCTCTGTCACATGCCCGCAGTGGACAAGACATTCGAGAAGTATAGAACTACTCCTCATTTCCAAGTGCATCAACTGTTTGTACTGACTATTTTACGGATACCATTCAATTCTCTGGCTATTTTGTAGGCTCGTGAATATCTTTCGAATCTCGGTGAGCTCAGTCAAACTCAGATTTTTGCAAAAATAGAAAACGTAGAGGTGAGATACTTGTTTTGGTATATTGTTTTAGGGATGATGAACAGTGTATGTGGATCTACTTCAAAGAGCTCGTATATGGTTTATTTCAGTTTCGACTAAAAATCATATTGAAAGACCAACATTGTATTATTTTTTTAAAAGACGACAATTATAACCTATAACACATTGACACTTATTTAATGGTATTTTCTTTTTTAGAAAATTCTAAAGGCATTTTCCAATATACGTCATCAGACAAGTTCTTGACCGAAATCGGTAACTGAAATGAGATACACAATTGGCTAAACTATAAAGTAGTTTGAATACATGTGTGGCCTCCACATTCAGATCCCACTTTTTTATATTAATTTGGAAGCTGTGCTTAAATAATAAGTTTTCGTATTAATCTTCTAATGTGCGTCTGATATACCGCAGGGCCTAGTGAATTTCGATGAAATCCTTCAGGAAGCAGATGGCATTATCCTTGCTAGGGGTAATTTGGGAATAGACCTTCCACCGGAGAAGGTCAGCTTGAAATATTTTCATTTTCTAAGCGAATTGTTTATATTTTGTAGAAATGTAAGTTTGTAACCGCTTACAGTATTTATACACAGGTATTTTTGTTTCAAAAAGCAGCTGTTTACAAATGCAATATGGCTGGGAAACCAGCTGTTGTTACTCGTGTTGTGGATAGCATGACTGACAACTTGAGGCCAACCCGTGCTGAAGCTACTGATGTTGCTAATGCTGTTTTAGATGGTAAGTATTTTGGTTCCTTTAACAGTATATTAGAAATTTATAATAAAATATGTATTTATATCATATCAATACCCTATAAATGAGGACTACAATATAGGGTTTAGTATGCTTGATTTGATATTAGATTTAAGGTTAATTTGAACATCATTGGGAGAGAACCCAATCAAACCCATTAAAAGCAGATTAATATTGTATTTTGCTTGTATTCTGAATATTTTTAATGAAATATAATTCATACAGAAAAGGTAATTGCTGATCTTATGTATGTGCAAATTGTTTTATTTGTATCAGGAGCTGATGCAATTCTTCTAGGTGCAGAGACAATGAGGGGGTTGTACCCTGTTGATACTATATCTATTGTTGGAAAAATATGTGGGGAGGTATTAGATTCTTGCTTAATTTAAGAATCCTCTTAACTTATGTTATATATTGATTAAACCAGAAGTTAAAGCTATTTCATAATTGGTTCTGGAAACAACTTTAGTTTTTGTACAATTCCATTAAACACAAACTGTACAAAATATAAACAAACTGTAAACTTGTTTCTGGTTCTAACAACCAATTCTTTATTAGAAGCTAGATAGAAACTTACTTTTTGATACTGATTTTAGCAACCAAGTTTCATTTATTACTAATTGTAGCAACGGCTCACGTGTTCAACTCGTAGCAGGTCATTTCTTGCTGATTTTTAAAGAGCCGCTGATGTGACATCTTTTTCTTGTTGTGCTATATATATATGCTACATGACATATATTCTGTAAATAACTTAATAGTAGGTCATTTCTTGCTGATTTTTAAAGAGCCGCTGATGTGACATCTTTTTCTTGTTGTGCTATATATATATGCTACATGACATATATTCTGTAAATAACTTAATAGTAGGTCATTTCTTGCTGATTTTTAAAGAGCCGCTGATGTGACATCTTTTTCTTGTTGTGCTATATATATATGCTACATGACATATATTCTGTAAATAACTTAATAGTAGGTCATTTCTTGCTGATTTTTAAAGAGCCGCTGATGTGACATCTTTTTCTTGTTGTGCTATATATATATGCTACATGACATATATTCTGTAAATAACTTAATAGTAGGTCATTTCTTGCTGATTTTTAAAGAGCCGCTGATGTGACATCTTTTTCTTGTTGTGCTATATATATATGCTACATGACATATATTCTGTAAATAACTTAATTATCCAAATAAGCGGTTTTTGCACATATGGCGGCTGGCATGTCATCAACCAGTACCACACGTGCACGTTTCTTTGCATGTGTGGTGTTTGATGTGGTAGCTGCCATTGGCATGAACCAGTGCCGCATAAGCAATATACAGGTAAGTTTAGTTGCTTATATTGGTAAAATAGAAAAAAAGAAATTTGGTTTCCAATTGGTTGCTAAAATCATTTGGAAGTTTAAAGTTAGTTTCCATTTTGTGCAGCTTGCCCATTCCATTAACGGAACAATATCATCACTTAATTTGTTGATCCTCTATTTGTCATACAATCATACATTATTCTTCAATATTCTGATTTAGCTGTGCTGTGTACAGTCTGAGAAAGTGTACAATCAAGACTCGTATTTCAAGAAAACCGTCAAATATGTTGGTGAGCCAATGAGCCACATGGAATCTATTGCTTCCTCTGCGGTACAGTACTAAACATCCAAGATTTTATGTCTTATAATCTATCACTCTTTTAACTGACAAATCTGAAATCATGGGAGTTCAAATTTAGGTTCGTGCTGCCATCAAGGTGAAGGCATCGGTTATCATTTGCTTCACTTCATCTGGAAGAGCTGCACGGTGAGTATGCGCGCATGCTTCGCATGTGTGTCATAATAAAGTTTATAAAGATTTTTTCTTTTTTTGATTAATATATTATTATTAGAAGATATGTGACATGAAGTATTTTAAAACATGCAGGTTGATCGCGAAGTACAGGCCTACCATGCCTGTGCTCTCTGTGGTGATACCACGCCTTAAAACGAATCAACTTCGTTGGACATGTACTGGTGCTTTTGAGGTAAAAAAATAAGTTGTATTCACTAAGCAGTTTGAGATTGTTTATTTACTGGAAACTTATTTGTATTATCGTGTGCATTTTGGTGATTGATATGGGAAGGCGAGGCAGTCGCTTATCATAAGAGGTCTTTTCCCGATGCTTGCAGATCCTCAACACGCTGTAAGAACTCATTTCCCGAATGCAAAAATCGTCATTTTCAAGTTTGTAAAAAGTAACTTTTACTGTAAAAACAGTTTAAAAGACGATGGTTTTTACAGGCTGAATCTAAAGGTGCTACGAATGAGACAGTTTTAAAGGTGGCTTTGGATCATGGTAGGAACATTGGCGTGATAAAGCCACATGATCGTGTTGTTGTATGCCAGAAAGTCGGGGATGATTCCGTGGTCAAGATTATCGAGCTTGAAGATTAGCATCTGTAGTTATTAATGAACTACTAGTAGACGTTGTGATCAGCTAAACTATGTAGGTTTCCTTTGTTAGATATCGAGTATGTTGTTTGTTTTATTGCAAATGGCAAAGCTCGAGCTCGAGTTTTTGTTATGGGGTTACAAAGAGTGGATCTTTTAGTTTATGGAGTTCTCAGGGAGACAACATTGCATATCATGACAAATATATGCGTCTTTCAATCCCTTTACGGACTTATTTAGAGCAAACCCATGAATTACCAACGCGAAATGAATGACCGATACTCGTCATGGCCTATAAGAAGACGACGAGGAAACATATTGTTCATGGCTCACATGTTAGAATGGTTTCGTAATGACCTGAACCTATGAAGAAGTAAATGATATAATTTGTCAACACATAATCATATTATAAATCATAAATGGTATTAGACACGAGAAAGATGATAAAGTATTTGTACCATATAAGGTGTACTAGATCCGCATGTTATACAAGGATCATAGCTTAATCAAAGGCGCTCATCAAAGCACTCGTAACCACTAAAACAATTTCAGTTTTCATGTCTGAGTTTCGTTCGGCGGTATGACCTATGAGACTAGCGATCACTTAACCTTTGGTTACAAGGTAGTATAACCTTCATAACAAAGCTAACCAAATTTACCTTTAGTTTTGTGCGCATTTGAACATTCAATCAATCATACGACACCTAGTCCTTTGTTGCAACGGTACGATACTATGATATACCGGATTTAAGGTGACACATGCCCTTAAATTGTTGAATGATAAATGAGATCAAGTTCAACAAGTAAAGATTCAAATACCGTTAAAAAACAAATTTAAATACCACTCGACCAAACTAGGTGTAACGATTCATGTTATTCAAGACACTTGGTTTATATATACACTTCAATCGACTCTAAATCATCTCAAGTTCTAAAACTTGAGGCAATATCAGGCACAAATCAACAAAGTAGCTAAATCAAATGCTAAATTTAGGGCAAAATTTGTTGAGGCCCCTTCGGATCATAGATTAGGATTGATATGGTGGATGAACGTTGTTTGGGTTCTACACAGATTGTGCAAGAATCTGGTGGGAAAACATGGACAAATCGGGATACACAAAACACACAAATACAATTTAATTTCCACACATAAATCAACATACAGATGGGGTCTTTAGTGGTTACAAACTATCAAAACTAAAACAACTAACCCTTTAATTCCCGTCTAATTTATATTAACTTTTCTAATTTTGACGTTCCTAATCTAACTTTAATTGACTATTTTCTTGATTACAAATATCCAACAAAATCATCAAATTTGTTCAAGAAAACATCAAATTCCACTCTAACTAACACCAACCGATCACAATTCTTCATCACATCCAAGCTTAATCGCAATGTACACTCAAAATCACATAAAAGCCCTAAAACGATGTGTTCCAAAATTTACTTAAGAAGAGAAAAAAACTTTCTTTTCTTTTTTATGTTTCCTCTCTTCTATTTCCTTTATTTTATTTTCTCTTTATTTTCTTTCATTTTAAAATGATTGATTTTAACATTCATTTTCCTTTCAGTTTCTTTATTTTCCCTTATGTATTCCTGAGTTTACTTAATAACAGAAAAAAAAGAAGACACTTTTTTCATTTCTTTTCATTTCTCTTCTTTCATTGTTTTTTCTCTTCTCTCCATTTCCTTCCAATTTGAAAGAATTGATTTTAAGTTTAATTTTCCTTTCATTTCCTTTTTCATTCTTTAGTGAACTCAGGAACATATTTTTTTTTACTTTCCTTTTATTTCCTTCAACTAAAAAACTCTAAAACACAACTCATTTTTTCTTTCCTTCAACTTATTTTCTTTTCTCTCCTTGTATAAACTTGAAAACATAAGTAAACTCGGAAACATTACTTTTTTACTTTCCTTTCATTTCTTTTCATTAAAAAAATCTCCGGACACAACTGTTTTTTCCTCTTTCCTTACAATTCTTTTCTTTTCTTTTCTCTCATTAAATGAACTCGAGAACATAGCATAAAATCCCCACCAAATTACGAGCTAGTAAACTTGATCACAACCTTGGTACTTTCAGAAACCGCGTGTTTCGCCAATTCCCCCGGTAGCACAAGCCTCACAGCAGTCTGAATCTCCCGTGACGTAATCGTTGGCTTCTTATTATACCTCGCAAGCCTTGAAGAACCTTGAGCTAGTTTCTCTAAAATATCACTAATAAATGAATTCATGATCCCCATAGTTGGGCTCGAGGTATCTTCTCAAATTCATGAGGTACAGAGGTAACATAGATTGTAGTGTCCACTTCCAAGCACACTAGATATATGCTCATGTAAGCAACCTATTTACTTAAAGGTAACTCCTAGGGGCTCCAAACGAATCGAACAAACATGAACATGCCTTGTTCGTGTTCTTTTATTAAGAAATAAACTTATTCATGAACCGTTCACGAACACAAACGAATACAAACAAATGTTCATGAACATGACGAATACAAAGAAGTTCATGAACAATGAATACAGATAATTATATATTTATTTTGGAATAAAATCCACCAAAAATAAATAACTACTTAACATAAATATCTAAAAATACTTGATATAATTGTTATAAAAATAAGTGAAACAAAACTTAAGAACATAAACGAATATAAACGGACACATTACCGAACGTTTACAATTGGACATTAAAGAACATAAACGAACATTCACGAACATAAACGAACATTCACGAACATAAACGAAGGAACACGGCTTGTGTTCATGTTCGTTCGTCTAACTAAACAAACATAATTTTTCTTGTTCGTGTTTATTCATTTACAAATGAGCAAACATAAACGAGCTTCCTGCCGAATGGTTCACAAACTGTTCGTTGAACGTTTGGTTCGTTTGCAGCCCTAGGTACTCTTCCCACTTTAAGATTATACCGTACTCCATTAGCACCCGCCTTAGCAAGGTTGCCAATGCTATAATGAAAAGCCACTTTTATACCTCCAGTACAATTTACTTAGAAGGCTAGAATTCATAATCTATAACCCATTTTCACAAAAATAAAATTCAAAACAATGAATTGTAAATTACTTATTCCACCTAATTCGTTGAATGAGTTTGGATTGAGTGAGTGCGTTTGAAGTGGTCGCCAATTTTTCATTGCTATGTCACCCAAGCCGAAGTTAAAGACGCGACAACCTCATCAAAGAAGTACACACCCCTTAGCTTTGAAAAAACTCTAAAGGTGCTAATGAAAAACATTATTTTGCGGACTACCCAAAATATGATGAAGCTATGTTTGTGATATCGATTTCAATTGTAGAATGCATTGTTCCTTAAAAAAGGTGGAGATATCAAAGCTAATTTTGAATGATTTCAAAACGAGCTAGATGGGGAGGACAACAAACAGTTTGACAACATTACAAAAGTGCACCTAAGTGGTCAAACAACTAGCAAGAGGTAATCCTCCTGACGAATATGATAAGTATTTAACTATGATTGGTAAGTTTCTATAATTCAATAATATGTTTTTTTATAGTGATACAATTCCATGCAGAGCTACAATTCATGACATTACCTATATACAACGCAAGAAAAACATGGTCTTCTATGGATGCTCAGAAGCATCAATGGTACACATTAGATATGGAGAATATGTACAACCAGTTTGCACAAATAATACATGCAAGATGATCACTAATACTGATGATCGTGTTTGAAACTGTAGCTTCAAATGATTTTGTGGTTTTGCATGGCTCCTTCGGTATCATCGGTTCACCTAATAATCTATATTATTTGTTGATAAGATGCATGAAACAATGCCCAAGTGTCCATTACATGTCAACAACGGACATTAATAATCTCTATTGATTTGGATAGTTTGGGTTGTGACACTATCAATTTAAGTCAACCAATGCATTTTTCTCCCGAGCAAAACTCAAATGCGTGAATTCCAATTGAAAAATCATGAACCTACAACTAGACCATGGAAGTTTTTATGTATTTGTTCAATTGTTTCTTAAAACAAAAAGAGAAACCAAGTTGTATGCCGATCTAGCCAAATTGTGAAGGTATTAAGGTTCAGTTACAAAACCCTATCAACACTAGTGAAACGCAATATAACTCTAGTGAAACGCAATATACCATAAGAAAATATATCAGCAAATAAAAATTCCATCTACTAGAGACTTGTAGAAAATTTTGATTTAAAATAGTCATGTTACAAAAAAAAGGTACAAAATAACCATCTACATATGTAATTATTTTAAAAAAAAATTCTTAATTCACTAAAATAACAAAATTAAATAAAATACTTTTCAGTGAAAATTTGAAGAAAACCAACCCAATCAAAACTAGATCAATCCAAACCCACATAACTTATACAACTAAACCCTACAAGAACAAGTAAAATACAAAAAAAAATACTACCAAAAATTACCACATAACCTATTTCACATAACCTTAAAGGGGGTACTTAAACCCAAAGTTTAGCCCGTTACTAGACCTTGAAGTCGGTCCAGGATAGGGAAAGACGAGGGCCTGGTGAGAACACAACGCTCCCACATCCAAAGACTTCTTACCCAGTGAATTTTCACAGGGATTCATCGGCTTACACAACCCAAATGCAACTTGTATTGTATCACCCTTAATACACGTTAGAGGAATACGAGAAATAACTAGGCACGCACGGTACAAAACGGGTAAAAACCGAAAAAATAAAAAAAAAATTGATGTGACGCTGACAGGGAACAGAAAAAGCCTTGGGCCTAGGGCAAATAACACCCCCTCTAACTACCGAGTTGGAAGGCTTGAAAGATAAAAAAAAGTGTAACCATTAAAACAGGGAAAACCAAAAAAATAGATGAAAAAGTTTGTGTCCGGTTGGTAGATTTTTGGTTATCAACTTTGGAACCAGTTTCATAAAAATCGGCCTGATTAATCGCTAGTTGGTCTGTTACCTTGGCGATTTCATGTAATTGATGGATAAAATCGGTAATCGGACCTAAGCAAACAAAATCAGACCTAGTCGGACAAAATCAGACCTAATCAAATCATATCGGTCCTAAATGACCACTAGTCGGCGGCTAGGTTCCGCCCAAATTCCGGTCACATTTTGGTCGGATTCCGACCAAATGTTTGAAATTACGGTTAAACCTTTTGAAATTTTGGCCATATACGTGTAAATTTTGGTCAAATGTGTTTATATATATATATAAATCTAAATTTTTATAAAAATTGCCTATAAAAATGAGCGTGCATATATATAAAACTAAAAATTACTTTAAAAAGTTCCGCTCCCCCTAGTAATCCAGTTGATCGCTAGTCGGTACCCCACAGCCCGACTAGAGCCTAACGATTTTTACAACCATGGTATTCCAACCACCATGGTTGGAACTCTTGAAAAAAATAACAAACCCCAAGTTAATATCAACCCTAACTTAAACACAGTGTAACCATTAAAACATAAAATAATGTGTGAGAAACAAAGCAATCCACACATTCATCATAGTTCTAAAAGTTGCAAAAGAGGTGTAAAGAAATTTGCATTATCAAAATACATTGCAGCTAATAGAACCTGTTCCAATTACACAACAAGAAATGAATCCTTACATCAATTCTATTCTAATCATACTCCAATTCATTCACCAACACTCATCTTCAAACAGATTTCACTTCATAATCAATTAATCATGCTATGATACGTGATTACACACTTAAAGCAGCAAATTCAAGTTCAATCAACAACCTAAAGCACAAATTAAGCTCAAACACATGAAATGAACGCTGAAAACTGCAGGTTTAACATAAATTTCAAAATCAAAAGTGCATAATCATCAACAACAGTCTAACAACATCGTCCACAAAGGAAAATCATCAAAACAAGCAAAAAGAAGCAAATCGTAAATCACCTTATCTCGTCCTCAGAACCGAAGCTTCGAGAAGAACCACCGGTTCTTCCCGGTCTTAAACCGCTCCTCAAGCCTCGCCTTCGTCTCCTTACACGCAGTGACCTTCTTATCACGCGACTGAAGCGCATCAAGCGTCACCACATCCTTCAGATCTACATCTAACGTATACCTCGTCGGCATGATGTGGTTGTAGTTCACGAGCTTGATGAACGCCTTCACTCGCGACTTCTTCGCCGTCTTCTTCGCTGAGTCCTTTCGGATCACCTTCTTCGGGTACTTGGAGATTCCGGCGACGAGACAGTGGCCGTACGGACGGTCCCGAGTTCCGTCGTCGAATTGCCGGACGATCACCGCCTTCCGGCCGGCGAAACGGCCGTTGAGGACCACCACCGCCTTGTTTGGCTTCAGAAACTTCACCATTTTCGCCGCCGCTACTGCTGCTGCACCTGAGCTCTTACGATTGTTGCTGCTAGGGTTTCTAGGGTTACACCAATGCTGTAATTTATAGTGTTCAGTTTTATCGAATTAGTCCTAGTGTTGGCTAGAATTACGTGAATGCCATTAGGTTTTTGAAACTCATGTGCAGAAGTAGTTCGAATGTTATACGGTTGTACCCCTGATCTTTCTAACATATTGCATTTTAGGACCTTACAGTTCGTTTGTAGAGACCATTAAATTTTTTGAATAAATTAATAAAATTTAATTAATTCTTAGCCTAATCTAATGTTTTTTTTAACGAAAAACCTATCCTACTCCTACTCCTAAATTACACCAAGTTACACCATGCCTAGTTTTGAACTCAGAATCTATTCTCTGAACGGTAAAACCTCTATCAAGTGGGCTATCCTCACATTGGCAGCCTAATCTAATGTTAAGATTGAGTTAAAGAAAATCACCGTTAAAGTGAGTAATCATTATAATTCATGAGTTTTAAATGCATCAACTACCAAGGCACTAGCATGCGCATGTATGTATTTTTTTAAAAGCCAATGTATGTATAATAGAAAATTAACAAGAGGGTAGAAAAGATTACAAGAAAATAATTAGAATGAGAAGTTACATCATGATCTCCAATCTAAATTATACAGATTGCCTCTATTTTTAATCCACAGATACGATAACGTCTTGATGTCATCAAAGATGCTCGACATCTCTAGATGGAATTGAGAAAATCTTCCTGTTTCTAATCTCCATAAGTTCCATACGGTAGTAAGAAGAATGGCGTAGACCGGTTTTTGGAGTATTTGGGTCATTGCCAGGGCTTGGGTAAAACAAAGGAGGTCTTTGACGGTCTAAAAGAAAAGTCTAGGAGGTTATGCCAGGTAAACATCTTATCCCAAACATTGCTAGCTAATTGACAATTTATAATAATATGACGCGTCTTTGTTTTGGTAGTCACAAAAAGAGCACAAAGCATCATGGAGGATACCTAGTTTAACATGTCCGATTTGGAAAGGGCGTGTATGTATATAGACGAACAAATTTGGAAGGCATGTATGTAAATAGACGAACAAAGAATCAAACTTTTTGAAAGAGTTTTATTTTTCACTCTAGCTCTAATATGTGTGAGTATGTGCGTTTGTTAGAACCTAAAAACTGAACGCTTAAATATAGAACAAACAACCTTATTCGAGATAGGCTAAATCTCCAATTACAAAGGTAAAAACTATGCCTGGCAAAACCAGCCCACCCATCTAGTTTTGGGTTCTTATGGGTCTTTAAAATAACCTCGTGGGTAATTTTGGGCCATCCTAAAATGTTCAACGGGTTGTTTTGGGCTGAAGTCAAATAAACTAAATTTAATAACGGGTTATGATGGATTGTGAGAGTTTGAGAGATGGTTTGATTGGGTGGTAGCTTTTTGTTATGATTTCCTTTTATTTATGAAACTCTTGAAGAAAATGAAGATGAAAAATTGCCATCGGGAGAGGAACCCATGAAAAATTGCCATCGGGAGAGTTTGAGACCCGTCTTGACCCGACCCATCCTGACCCGAACCCATTCTAACCCGAACCCATCCTGACCCGTTTCTTACTTGAACCCATCATGACCCGTTTCTTACTTGAACCCATCATGACCCGCACCCGTCTTGACCCGAACTCATCCTGACCCGACACCTAACCCGACCCGACCCGACCCGCCCATTTTGCCAGGTCTAGTAAAAATCTAAGTTAATAAACAAAAACATCCACACTTTAAAATATGAGGGAACACTAATATTTAAAATATTAGTAGGAACAGTAAACCTCTACTATTGAATTTTTAATTTTCAATTGTTTTCCCTCCTTTTAATTTCTCTCCACTTGAATTCCCTCCATCCAACAACAACTAGGTCAGATCTGACCCAGATTAACCCAGATCCAATAGTGAGTTCGTATCAGCGTTATAGCAATTGTATAAAAAAATATTTATTATTATGCTTCAACGTGCTAGCTACACGAGCAAGCATTTTTTTTCTTTCGAAAAGGGCTTCTATTTCAAAACCCACTTAAAAGTTAAAACTCCACAAAAAGGATGAACCGACCCTAGATGTATCTACCACTTTACGATGGTGAAAACGGGTTCCTGGTGAAACTAATTGTGTTTGTAACATGTTTTGGTGGAGAAAAAAGATCGATTCGGTTCCGGACCAATTCCATTTAAAACCGATTTTTTCAGTTTGGTTTTAACAGGTTTCAACAGGTTTCAATATATGGGTTACAAACTAATTTCAATCATGTGGTTCCATGTTGAAATCACTTGCAGAATGGTTCAGTTCAAGTTCAAAATTGGTTCCAATTCACAAACCATTTTTTCAAATTTACCTCTTACATCTACCTCTTACATCGCCTCTTACATCAAGGCTCAAGCATCAATTTTAGAACTCGACTCTTCTTATTAACATAAAGATGATGAATTAAAGAGTTCCCATGGTAACTCAACGAGACCCACCACCGGTCTATAGTTTATAGCATTTTTGAAGTATGTAAGGGTCGCATTGCATTAATCAATGAAGGTGTTTATTACAAAGGCACAAGGAATTGTTCCCACATGTTGGTTTTCTTCTTGTACATTGTTTCTTTATACAAATACGCAAAAGTCCATACCTACCTCAAAAAACTGGTCAAAACTAAGAATTGGGCCTCATTATTTTCAGTCACTTTGCATTGCAGACTGAATGTATTTTTAATATAAAGAAAAATAGGCCGAGAAAATCAGACAACTCTAGCCATGGAAATCGGAAAAGAAATAACTTGTACAAATTGCAAATAAGGTCGAGTAGTCGAGTGCCATGACACATTTTACTTGCAGCTTGGAAACTCCTGTTGAATTTATAAAAAAGAATCACACCCGCGATGCCTGGTTGTTATTAGATCAATAGTCTCCGTATATCACTGAAGTTTGATTTTAAAGCTCCAAGGAATGCGCCTGCAAAAAATATTATTTAGTAGTTTATTAAATGTGTTTTCGTTGAAATGTCTTGATTCTTGACTAGTGAAGTTTTTATATAACTAGAGGTGGCATGATGGCGGGGTCAGGGCAAATTGGATGACAGGCTGAAAAGTGTTGAGCTTGGGTTGACCTGCTGACATTTTTTTATGTTTGTCCATGTTTATGTTTTTAAATCAGCGGGATACACTGGGTATGTTTGTTTGTTTGTTTGTTTATGTTTTTAAAGAAATAACGGCGTTGAGTTAAATAATCTAGATCTTATAACAAAGCAATTTTATGTATTGTATGCAAGGTTGACTTTGGTCAGCATTCAACATGAATGACTGGTTTCCTTTTTAGGCTTTGAGACCCAAACATTATTTTGTTTATTACACGAGTAATCTAGATATTTGAAGAAAACAATTTAAGAGATTATATGCATTACGAATGAGAGGTGATTTGTACACAACAAAAAGTATTTGTTGTGTGCAATTTAATCATTGTTGTGTGCAAATCACCTGCCATGAAAAATAGACTTTCAAGCGACTTCCAACCCATTTGACCAGGTTCCCTTTTACCTCAAAATTTTTTATTTACCCGTTTGGGATAAACACAACCAAATCAACCGTTTGCCGAGTAAAAGGGTCAAAATTGCCACACATACATGTAATTAGTGCAGATCACATACCTGCAACTTCTCCATCAAAAACACGATGATCAGCAGATAATGTTACATTCATTTTTGTAACAGCAGCGGGTTTCTCTATTCCTGGTGTAGCAAAGACAAGTTTAATAATAAATCAACAGTTTTTAGCAAGCATTTACTGAGATAGCATACAAAATTATTGATGGTTTACCATCTTCATCAAGCACCGGTTCAACCACAACGTTGCCCCTACCAACAGCAAGAATCCCTGACTGCATTCATAAAACAGCTTATCATGTTTTCTGATTTACAGAAATAATATGATGGTTAATCAAATACTCTGAATGTTATTTGCATTTGTGACCGAGCTGGAGTCATAGAGACATAACCTGAGGTGGATTTATAATTGCGCAAAACTGATCCACTGGAAACATACCCAAATTTGATATACTGCAAAAGAACAGAGCATCAAAACATAAACTTTGAGGGCAAAGTTGATATCAAAATTTTATGATGCATAAGAAAAAAAAATCACCTAAAGGTGCCGCCTTGGAACTCGTTTGGTGAAAGCTTCCCTGCTCGTGCCTTTTCAGCAAGTTCCTTGATCTTCAAGTAATCGACAAATAAGTGAGGCTTACTTAAAAAATGAAGCATCAATCTAAAATTCCTCAAGAAAAGTGCATTCTTCTTTTTTCTGTTTTTTTTGGTTTATTGGAATATTTCCAAGTTAGCAGTTACCTAATTGTCCATTGTCATCACATATATATTTAAGGCATGGGTTTAGGTCCACAAGATCCCTTTTTTTGTTATTTATCATATGGTGTTTTATATATTTGATAAACGACTATATGCCAGCCAAATCCATTAGCAATGATAGTATCAAACTAAAAAGCATTTAAGCACGAATAGTACCTCCAAGGAAATCGAGGATATGGACTTATGATCAGCGTTTTTCACAATTGGAGTCATCAGTCCCTATAATTAGAAAGATTAGATAAGAAACCCTAGCAATCACCAAGAAAATAACATGTAAAGAAACTAATACCTTCTCGGTAGCAACAGCAATTGATATATCAACAGAATCACATAATATAATTTCCCCTTTATTGTCATCCCAGAAAGCTGCCATGTATTTTCATAGTCAACAAATAAGCAGTTAGACATGAGATAAAAAGTAGTAGCGAGTTAATCATATGATAAGTTAAAGAAATCTCTTTCATACGAGATATTTCCAGAATTTTACATATGACGATATGTTTTATATCTAAAGGATTAAATGCGTAGGAAATTTAGATAAATAGGGAAAGTGTCAAATTAGTCGAACTGGTTGAAAGTCTTCTAGAGTATATTTCTAATGCATATGCCCTATATTTTATTCAAATATTTTTTTCTATTATTAGTGTAATAATATTAAAAAAAATATTATTAAAGAAAAAGTACATTGTACAAAATGAACAGAAGAAATCTTTGTCCTTCAACTCGACCCAGCCCAGCCCAGCCCAGCCCAGCCCATTTTGGAACACCAAAATTACCATTATTCATATCAAACCAGTTTTGGCTCATTTAAACTCATCCATTACACATGCAAGCTATAAAAGAACCTTACCATTAGCTTTTGGAACCTTTCTCAAAGCCATCGCCACAGTTTTAATAACAATGTCATTTACTGACACTTTGACGCCAAATTTATCTGCACAGGAAGAAAATAATGTTTTATTCAGCTGCTAGAAAAGGTAATTCTTAAAAAGAAGATATCTGGATCATACCTTTAAGCTCCTTTCTAAAAGATAGAAGAGGATCCAGTATAACATCTGCCAAAAACCATTAACTAATTAAATCACAAATTAATTGTTGATTTAAAACTAAATGTATAGAAACTTTTAAGACCTGTGCTTAAATACAAATGAGGTGTGTTCTGTTTTGATTCTAGCAACCTTCTTGCAATCACCTGCAAAGCAACTACAAAGCTCACAACACGAAGTAGCATCTTGCATAAAGCAAATATAGGAATCTTTAATTACAGCCAAGTTTAAAGGTAGATACTAATCTACTTAAACTGTATGTTAACTTAACTTATCAGAGTTACTCACTCATTAAAGTCATGATTATTGACTGAAAAATGATTGTATTAAGTTATTTGGTATTTCTTTTCAGAAGAATTCAGTCTTCCTTCAAGGACACCCTAGAAATTTCTTTTATCATTTTGAAGGGTTGCGCAAGACGACTAGCATTAATCAAAATTTATGATTCTCAAAAGAGTCAAACCAAACAACTGAATTCCACAAATAGTTGTTACTACCTATTACAACATACATTAGGTAAAATTCGACCCAATTACTATGTATCAATTGATTTGAGTTATGTTTCATCTTTAATGGATCAAAAGAATTAAAAATTGATTAAATAAAGAACCGTATCAGATAGGTGAAACAAGTTGAAAATCGCCAAAAGTGTGATTTAATGCATAAAACCTCCACGGTTCACTTTATTAGTAATCTTTATAACCATATTTGACATTAATTTTCTTTCATATATTTATGGAGAAGTGTTCCAGGGTTAAACCAACCTGAGCCACCCATTTGCCATTAGGCATGATGGGCCTACATATGGTAAATATCTTTTACAGATAAAGTGGCCACTATAAATCCAAAATTATATGTAAAAGACACATTTTAAAACAATAATTAGAAACAAGAACATCTACCTTACGGATTTGGCTATTTGGGATATCCACAAATGAATCCAACTGTTGAGTCTCAGATGATACAGATAAAGAAGTATGCGTCTGAGTTTGACTTTTTGATGGAGGTGTTTTAAGTTCAGATGATGAACTTTTTACAGCACCTGTGCCTGCCTTTATTGAATTTAAAACATCAGATTTCAAAAGAGTGCCACGTGCCCCGGATGCTGATATTAATGAAGCATCCAACTTATGTTGTGCAATTAGTAACTTTGCAGATGGACTGATTCTAGAAAAGCTGGATTTTTGTGATTTCACTTCTTTGTCATGGGTTGCATGCTGAGCAGGCTTTGCCTCCTTAGCTGCTAAATTACCACTAACATGTGACTTTACCACCTCGACATCAGCTGGATCCTCAACCTTGTAAAATAGTTAACATCAGTTCCATGGTATTCCTAATGATTATTACATATAATAGAGGTTCAATTTCAAGCAAATTAAGGGTAAACGGGTAATTTTGGGTTATACTTTGCCTCTAACAGGTCAAAATGTGTAAAGCTTCAAGAATCAATTAAAATGGATACGTGACCGAGACGTATATAAAATGCCTATAATATCCCGAATTATTTTATTTCAAAATTATATCATCATTGTAATAATGTACTTTTAAATCATATTGAAAAACATTAATTATTGGTAAAACTCAAAGAAAGGAAGGAAAAGAAGCGTTTCTGCACTAGACGTTGCCATTTTGACACAAACGTGATAACCAACTCACCCATTTTGAACCTCCATATTATTAACGAAGAATATATTATGTATTTATTTGATTGATGATTTTTAGGGATGTCATCTGCTGTATTATTGTATAGTTTCCATTTCTACTTTAGGGAAGTAATTAAATGTACTGTGTATATATTTCTATGAATGAGGAATGAAGGGGCATCGAGCATTTCAGACAATTACCATTCTCTTATATGGTATCAAGAGACCAGGCACAAACCTAGCTTTTCCGTTCACTTTTGCAGCCATTTCCTTCTGTTTCTTTACCACTGCAACCTCCTCCCATGGCCGAATCCAACACAACTCACCCACTGACCAACCTGCCGCCCCCACACCGGCAAAATCCCTTCATCCAGCTTATACTGTCAGTCTGTCACTGACATTCAGCGTAAAGTCCGGGTCCTGGACGGCACAAAAGTCACGTACTCAGCTTGGGTCAAGTTGTTTCAGTTGCACGCACGAGGATACAAAGTCATGGCTCATATTGGCGGAACCCCCCCACCTGCCAAAACAGATCCGACTTACGAGTCTTGGTCTGAACTTGATGCAGTCGTCCTACAATGGATCTACGGAACATTGTCCGACGAATACCTAGTTCGTGTGCTTCAGTCTGATTCCACTGCTTACGAGGCATGGAAAAGGCTCAAAACCATCTTCCTTAACAACAAGGGATCGAGAGCGGCTGCCCTTGAGCATGAGTTTAACAACCTCACACTCAAGTCCAT
>BJCO01469177.1:0-10175 GCA_018326465.1 Flaveria floridana | reverse complement strand
ATGTTGCATGTTTATGCATGATGTATGTTATGTATGTATGATGATGCCCTGTATGATGATGCTACTGTGTATGTTGATGTTCCTTATTATGATATATGTTTATCTTTCCCGTGGCTTTACGTGTTATGTTAATGAATGAAACAAAAGTATTATGTAATGTAAAGTGGAAGATAATGAAAGAAGAACATGATGAATGAATGCATGCATTAATGAATGAACGAATAAAAGTAAGAAAGGCTTGCAAGCAAATGTATGGAGGTTCACACCCAATGAAGGGTGTTAGCTCAACTATGTGAGGGTTAGCTACCCTAGAAGGATGCACACTGGGGTCCAATCCTTGTGATTGACCATATGTATGGGATCCTTGCCGCTTGGCCTAGGTACTAGAGTCAGCTTCGTGCATAACGTTCGAGATCTATGAAAGACCTCATGCCCAGTAACCAGCTTCGTGCACAAAGTTCGGGGTATAGCACATGGCATTGATCCGGAATGAAAGAGAAAAAATAAGTGGTGAATGTACTTGCCCTAGGTACTGGAGTCAGCTTCGTGCACAATGTTCAAGGTCTATGAAAGACCTTAGGCCCAATAACCAGCTTCGTGCACAATGTTCAGGGTATTGTACATATCATCAAACGAAATGAATGTACGAATGAAAGAATGTATGAATTGAACGTTAACAAGATATCATAATAAAGAACGAAACGAGATCCTTGTCATTCGACCTTAGTAATCGTGGCTGTGTGCCATGTGGAGGGTAAAGCCTGACGGGATCTAGATGAGAAATGAATGATATTGATGTACATTGAATGAACGAAAGTTAACGAACGTAAAGAAAGATAATAATGATGTTATATATGTGTACGTATGATGTGTGATCATGTACAAAAGTATAGTATGATTTGAAAGAAAGTAAAGAACGGTTTTAACAAAAGTAAAGTATTTTATTTATAAAACTAGAACTCACTCAGCAACGCTGATTTTGATATGTTTCCAGTTGGCAGGTAATGTTGTTGAGGATGGCACGGGGCGGCTACTCGGCTCTTTTTGGATGACATTCTTTTGTTTAATGCTTTTGCATTGTAATATGAACGAGCAATATTTTGTAATGAACGATGTATTATTTTGCAAAAGTGTTTATTTAAAGGGAATGAAATGTTTGATTTATAAGTTTCTGCTGCATGATTTTAGTAAAGTTATATAATTATGTGTTTCAAGTGCTATGATCGACCAGCTGTAAGCGTCCCGGGAACGGGGCCTTACAATTTGAAACGTTTAATTGTTCTTCTATTGTTTTTATAACTAATCCACCTTTGTCATATTCTATGTAAGATTTTTTTAGTGATGATGTTGGACTTATGTCATCTTTAATTATTGGAAAATATTCAGACATACCTTTTACTTCAAATGTATCAGCCGTTCCACAATCTGTTTTTGAATCTATATTGCCTTATTCTGATCCAGTTGTTGAACAAGCTTCACAGGTTAATGATCAGAGTTATTCTTCTACTCAAAATGATCCTGTTGATAGCATTCAAGTTCTAATTGAAGATTTATCTATTGATAAAAATATTAATCAAGAGGGAAGATAATGTGCATCAACTCGAAGGACAGAATTCTATTGAAGAACCAGTTGGTCATATGTCTAATTTAGATGAAGATATTTTTGCAGATACAATTCCTCAGTTGAGAATTCTTAAAGACCATCAAACTAAAGCAATCATTGGTCTGTTATCACAAGGAGTTTAAACTTGAAGTCAATATGAATCATAAATAAATGCTTGTATACATATTTTATTTCTTAAATTATGCCAAAGAACTTGAGATGGAGTTAAAGGAAAATAGTTGGGTTGAGGCTGTGCAAGATGAGCTGATGCAATTCAAGAAACTAAATATTTGGCATCTTTGTGAACTCCAATTGTAAGCTGCCGATTGGAACTAAATGGATATTTAGAAACAAAACGGATGAAAAGGATGTGATTGTTCACAACAAGGCCAGGCTTGATGTTCAAGGATTCTATTAGGTTGAAGCTCTTGATTATAAAGAATTATATGCTCTAGTTGCAAGACTTGAGGCTATACATATCTTTTTGGCTTATGTTTCATACAAGAACTTCACTGTTTATCTGATGGATGTCAAAACTATATTCTTGTATGGTGAGATGAAATAAGAAACCTATGTTTGTCAACCATTTGGCTTTAAAGATCTAGATCATCCTAACTATGTTTATAAGTTAGACAATGCACTTTATGGCTTACATCAAGCATCTCATGTTTGGTATGCCACCCTCACTAAGCATTTTCTTGAAAATGGATACACAAGGGGTGCTATTGATCAAACTTTATTCTTATGGATGACTGGTGATTATCTCATTCTTGTTTAAGTATATGTCGATAATATTATCTTTGGATATACCAATGATGATTCGTGTAAGGAATTTGAAGCGATGATGAAAAAGAAATTTGAGATGAGTTCTATTGGAGAAATGTCATTTTTCTTGGATATACAAGTTAACAAGATGACAAGGGTATACTAATACATCAAGAAAAATAAGTTCACAGTACTCTGGACAAATATAAATTTCAGGACTCCAAGATTGCTCCCACTCTAATGTCTTCTTGTCCTACTTTAACTTCTGATCTCATGGGCGAACACGTTGATCAACATTTGTATCTATCAACGATTGGATCTCTGATGTATCTCACTGCCAACAGACCAGACATCATGTTTCCTCTCTGCTAGTGTGCATGATATCAAAGTAATCCAAAGGAGTCACACATGAAAGTTGTCAAGCGGGATTTTAAATACCTTAAAAGCCAACAAAAAACTTGGACTTTGGTATCCTAAAAAACTCCGATTTCAATTTGTATACTTATATTGACAGTGATTATGCAGGATGTAACTTGGACAAGAAATGAACAACTTGTGGTTGTCAATATCTTGGCAATGCAAGAAATAGAAGACGGTATCTACATCCACTATAGAACCTAAATATGTGGCCGCATCAAGTTGTTGTTCTCAGATCATTTGGATTCACCAACAACTTCTTGATTATGGTCTTAACCTTTATAACACCAAGATTTGGTGTGACAATACTTCAATGTTGAACATAGTGAATAATCGTATCCAACATTCAAAAACAAAACAAATCGACATCCGAATGCATTTTATCTGTTACTATTTTGATCGAAAGCTTATTCACCAGGAACCAGTCCAATCAGATGACAACATTACTGATTTGTTTACTAAGGTGTTTGATCATTCCCGATTTGACTTTTTAGTTCAATCTCTGGGAATGATTAACTTTGGTAAACAATTATCCTTACACCCTCTTAAAAATATTTTTCTGCTCAATTTAGTTAAAATTGTTATTTTCTGTCTAGATAATCACAATTTAGAGGGATAAAATATAAAAATGTCTCGAAAAAGATTTTGTTCTTAGTGGGAGTAAAAAAATTCAAAAAAATTAACAAAAAGATTTTGTTTTAAACATATAGAAAGTTAAATTATCAATGCTATATAGGAAATGATAGTACATTTTTTGATTTTGAAACATTACATGCAAGGCTTAAAAAAACTGACTTGGATTATATTTGATATGTTGATATGCTTGACTTTCAAAAATAAAAAGCACTATGATGTGTGATGCTCTGAAAGTAAATTCTTTATAACTGAAGTGGGTTACTTATCAAGGTTTTGTGATAACACTGAGTCTATGCTAAAACAGACTGAGAGTTACAGTTTAATCATACTCAAGCCAGTTACTATCTAATTCAGCATCTTTCAAAACATATATATATATATATATATATATATATATATATATATATATATATAAATCAAAAGATGAAAAATAAAGATATAAGAAGTAAAGACAAAAGAAAATAAACAAAAAGGAGCAAAAAGATGTCAAAATACCATATAGAAATAAAAGATGCCAATGAGCATAATAATAAAAGATATTTTATAGACATAGTATATGATAAATATTTCTCTTTTTGATAATTTGTTCTGACACGGAAGGACAAATCTAAAGATGGGCATGTAAGTCCGAATTGGCATGTATATTCTAAACGTCTTGCAAGGGTAAAACATAAGTCCGACTATCTGTTAATAAGTCCTAAAACTTGTTAATATTTTTTGTTAAGAAATATTTCTTAGGCTAGTTATGTCCTAAATAGATATTATAATAGAGAAAAAAATACTAAAAATGTTAAATCAGAGGTAAAAAGTTTAAGTCAAATTAGGATGTCTTGAAATTTCAAAAATGACATGAAGTTGGATAAGGGTTTACAAAATTTTTGATTGTAGGATCCGTTGACTTCATACAAATCAATGAAAACATGATAAATGTCATAGCATATGTGTACAATTAAAGATTAAAATCTAAGTTTAAAATAAAAATAACGTATTGACAATTGGCATAATCAGTCTTATTTCAAAATAAAGGTGGATGATGTTAATGATCGATTTCACAGAAATATGATTAATTTGAGTGTAAATTTGTTTTTGTTTTTGTTTTTGTTTTAAGTTTTGTTAAACATCATGTTTGTTTACACTTTGTTTTTGTTCAACAAAATTTATAAAATTAAGGGTTTTTAGTTAATTGTAAACACTTAGTTAAACATACTTTTATTCATGACAAATCAAAGATTTTAATAAAAAATAAATTGAAAATTTTATAAAGTTTAAAAGTTTAAAGGAAATTGAAACTTCTCGCGTTTGAGAAGTTCAATGGATGCGAAAAAGTTGTGTGCGAATACAAACTTCTCGCATGAGATGTTAGAAAGCTGTAAAAGGTACAGTTTTGTGATAAGTCAATCCTTCACACGAAAACTCTCCTTAAATTTTTTCTAGGTCTTAACTCTTAGTTGTTGATATACTTGTTCATTGCGGTCGCATATTGTTACAATAGTGATTGATGAGGTAGGTTACTTGTTTTAGATTGATTTTATGGGTGTTCTACTCATGACTGAATGTTCTTGGACAAATACTCCTAAAATTGAACAAAATTAAACATTTAAAACCTTAATGATGACCTAATCGACACTTAATGAACATGTATTAATGGTTAAATCACCGTGAAAATGCTTAATTTGAAATCTAAAATATTATACTTGTCGCTTGCAAAATGTGTTCAGAATATGAACAAATGCGAAAACTTTTGAATCCGCACGAAACTATTTGCAAGGGAACTTTAACTAGTCACGCAAGAAGTTAAATTTTTGTCAAATTCAATTTTATGCGAATATATTAGTTTTCGCGCGAGAAGTTTAATTTTTTTAATTTTCAAAAATTTCTAAGTCTGAAAATTAATAAACTTTTGTTTAATTTTCAGATGGGGAGATCAATGGTTTTTAACAAAAACCATAACTTTAGTGAAAATGAATTTATTTCACAGGGCGTGCATTCCGTTTCTCTTACTAATTGCTCTAACGATGCTTTTCTATCTTCTCAGTCTTTCGATAGGGGGGGTCTCTTTTTTTTATGTTCTCTCAAAGGTACCAGGCTTCATAGGGGTGAAGGCCCTCTCTTTGCTTTTTAGCAAAATAGGATGCTCCTCCACTCTGGATGTTGTTGCATTTATTCGAATCCCTGATTGAAGGCCTAAAGACTTTTCATATACATCACGCTATTACTGCTAATCCCACTTTCTACACAGATATGGTTGATCAAATCTGGAGTACAGTAGCCAATGAGAGAGATGTTCATGGAGTACAGTAGCCAATTTTAATTGTGTATTATTAATAAACATTTGTTTAATTTTTAGATGGCAAGATCAATGTTTTTTAACAAAATTCATAATATTGTTGCATTTGTTCGGATCCATGATTGAATGCCTAAAGGCTTCCCGTATACGTCATGCTATTACTGCTAATCCCCCTATCTACACAGATGTGGTTGATAAGTTTAGGAGTACAGTAGCCAATAAGAGAGACGCTCATGAAGAACCCTGTATTTCTGCTACGGTTAAGGGAAAGAGGATTTTTATTACTCCTCAGGTGATCAACAGTGTCTTACTCCTGAGGCGAGAGATTGTCTTAAGACGATAGGTTATGATCATCGGTATCCATCACTGGAGAAGAAATATTTACCTCCATTCTTGAAGTATCTATTTCATGTGGTGATTCACTGTTTGAGCAGCCTGAAGGTTAGGATGGATAGCCTAAGTGTTGTGTTCAGATCCCTGCTGGTATCACTAGTCGATGATTACCATACAACATATCCAAGGATATGTTGTATGAGATGTAGAAGAATGTCATTCCTATTATGGGGAAGAAGTTTATTATGTACCCCAGATTTATAAAGATGATAGTGAATGTTGCTCACCCTGAGCTAGCAGTGTCTGATTCATCCACCTATGTTGTTATGGTGATAAAAAAAAGACATATTCACTTATTCGATGGGAGCTCATGATAATGCATGGGATGAAACTAATTTTGCTAAAATTGGATGTTTTGTTGATGGATATCAAGAATAAGCTCAACAGCATGAGGCTGAAGTTCACCAAGCTGATCAAACTGGTCCTTCTACTACAGTTCCTAATGATGCTCCAAGAAGCTCTCAACCAGTCGGCATATTAGTAGATGATGAGATTGATTCTTGGTTTAGTTCAGGAAGTGAGACGGATATGATCAGATCGAGGATGTTCCATATGTTCTGCAAGAATGACCCAGAGTGCAATAAACTTTTACCAAACGCACTACTAAGGACAAAGATACAAATTTTATACCTGAGGATTCTCCGTCTTCTCAAAGGAGAAAGAAGAGTATGGCCAGGAAAAGGATTGAATCTGATAGTCCGTATGGGAAGGGTAGAGGAAGAGGTGTGTTGCGTAAGTGTCGGACCCTAATGACTATTGTGTCGACCAGTTCTGATATTCTATTTTCTAAAACTCCAGTCACATCTAGTGAGGCTATTCCATTAGATACACCATTGATTGTTACAGAATCAACAACTGTAACATCATCTGCTATGCCTGCTACTTATGATGTGTTGAGCACACCACTAAAAACTCAAGGGCATAATGACATGTTTGGGATGGAGGATTTTATTAACACTAATCCTGAGCCAAGACGACGTATTGAGTCTACACCTGATTCACCCATGAGCGTATCTCTTGAAGAGAGTTATAGTGTTAGAGAAGGATATGATAGAGAAGGCATACTAGATATATGATTTACATGCACTAAATCAAGAAAAGGATGATAGGATTAAGACTTTGGAGCATCAACAATAGTTCATGTTTAGTTATATACAGATTATGTAGTAGAACATCAGAGACCTCACTTCCCTTGTTCCAATCTCGTTTGCACAGCAACGAACCACGTAAGTTGGAGAGTCAAGTGGACAGCAAACTGCTGGTCCTGAAGTTGCTGATGATCACACTACCATTACAGAGCATGTTGTTGATCATCTTATTACTAAAAGGATAACTTAGATTATTGATGTTGATCAAGATCCATCTACCACTGTTCCTACTTCGGCTACTGAGGATTGACCAGTAGTATTTACTTGAGAGGCTTTTATGAGCCTAAGCATGACATACCTATCCCTAACCCAGTTCATGATGATGATGACTTAGATATGGTGGATGTCTGTTATGATGAGAAAGATGATATTGAAGATGAAGATGAAGATGTTGATGATGATGATGATAATGAAAAGGATGGTAATGATGACAAGAAAGATGAGAATGATGATCAGGGCGGTAATATGGGTTCTACAGCTAGTGCTTCTAGATTATCGGGTTCTGGCAATGTCTCTGGACCAAGTCTCGATGATATAGTTGACTATGCTCCTTTAGATCCCGCTACTAAAGAAACTTATGAGAAAGAGTTCTATACAATCCAATAACAACTTCTTACTAAGGAATCTGATGAAGATTTTAGTCCATTTGATGATTTGAAGGAGACTGTAGATTACACCGACATGTTTGCAAATAGACTTAAATACTTATTTTCAGAAATATTTATTAAAGAAAGAGAGATAGTAGGTGAGTCAAGTGCCAAAGAGACAACTGACAAGACAGTAGATCTGACGGGTCAAAGTGTTGTATGTTAGGTCGGAAATCTTACTGTTAACGATCCTCTCCGCTAGCTTATGTACACATGTGGAGACATTCCAAACCTTCCACAAGGTATGGAAACTCAGAACCTATTGTTAGTTGGGCATATGATCCTGAGAAGAAGATATACGTGGTAAAGAGAAAGACTGGTGCTATAGAGTATTATCAGGATGAGCATGACTTTCATACACTCAGAGCTTTGGATTGATATGCTATGGGTCGTGTTCTGTTTATCAATCCAAGTAATTATGGAAAGGGGAACTGGATAAGAAACATGATATGGAGACAGAGTAAGACCGAATTCAAAGAATTCAAAGCTGCTAAATCTAAAGTCATTGAAGACGAGACGCGTATAGACCCAAACACTAACAAGACAATGAAGATAAGTATTTATAAGCATCCTAGGTATGCTAGGAAGATCCATATACATGCTCTAGTGTCAATTAACAACTTGTCAAAGCTTATGTGGTGGAGTTGTGAGAAGGAGACGGGACATGCATTGATCCATTGTGTAGATAAAGATTACCGTATCATCGACCCTATGGATCTGATTAAGTTTGGAAGGGACGATGTGATGAGGTTGTAGGCTTGTCCGATTGTAGTTGATGAATCTATTCACATTTTTGCAGTACAGTTCAGTTGGTTGATAAAGAAGGTCCTAAACAACAAGATGTATGCTTATGGGGGCAGGTACAAGGTTACGGATATGGACTTTTAAAGCATTGACTCACCAACACTAGAGGAGATTGTAGGTATTGAATCTAGAGGCTCAGAAAATCAAATCAAGATTATAAATATCTAGTCGCGCGAGAACCTAAAGTTGTTGCGCGAGAAGTACCTCTCGCGTGAAAACTATGCGAAAAGTTTATAGTTTAATGTAAATAGTCATTATTTGATGTAATTATGAGTGGTTTTTTTATGTTACTGATATGACATCCGCTAATTTTCTATTACCAAACTCCGTTTGTTCCGTTAGGTCTTGCATGCACGTGTCGTAAGCACACACTGGTTGTCATTGAACGTTGGTAACTTAATAACAGATATCTATGATAAATAGATAATAATCTAATTAATAATTTTGATTATTAATTTGTGATTGTTTGATTTAGGGGTTTTAAATATTATTTGTAGATTGCACTTGGTAACGTGTCTATGTGTTACATTGGCTTCGTATGTTTTATTATTGGTTGAAATATCTAATTATTATTGTGTAATAATAATATAGGAGTTTTCTAGTTAAAACTTATTTAAACAAGGTGTTAAAAGATGAAGTTTTATAAAATTTAAACAAGGGGATTTATTTGGTAATTACCATAAAACTTAATACTTATAAGGCCCCGTTCCCGAGACGCCTACAGCTGGCCATTCATCGCTCTTAAAACATATAATTTCATTAACTTTAATAAACATCGCAGCGGAATCGATAAAAAGACATCTCATTTCATCATAAAAGCTTTTGCAAGTTAATACATCGTTAATCAAATACAAAATATATATTGTTGCATTACATCACAAAAGCATTATATAAATGGATGCCATCCAAAAGAGCTGAGTAACCGCCCGGTGCCATCCCCAGCAACCTTACCTGCCAACTGGAAACACATAAAAAGTCAGCGTTGCTGAATGAGTTCTAGTTTTATATTAAAACATACTTTACTTTCATTAAAACCTTTTATTTACTTTCATGCTATCACACATCATACGTACACATAGTTAATATCATTATTATCTTCATCATTCGTTATCTTTTACTTCTATATAGATCCTATCAACTTTACCCTCTTCACAGCATGCAGCCATGATTACGGAGGTCTAGTGACAAGGATCTTGTTTCATACTTTATCATATGTTTCTTCCGTTCATTACTATCATTCGTTCATTCTTTAACTTTTAGTCTTTCATCTTTACTTCTTTTCTTTCCATCACCCATAAACCTTACCTTTCTGTTTGGTGGTACTGGACCTAGACCTATCACAGGCCTTCTATAACGGTGCATCACACCTCCTGGCCACATTACCTAAGGTAAAGTTTTAGGTGTACCATTACTATATACAATACCTTTCTGTTTCGTGGTGCTGGACCTAGGCCTATCATAGACCTTCTATAACG
>BJCO01469164.1:0-10778 GCA_018326465.1 Flaveria floridana | reverse complement strand
TTTTCGACCTCCAAACCCTTCCAAACTCATTCTAAGCCCAAATCAACCCTCCTAATCCTTAGGAAAGCATACTATGACACCATTCAAGCACACACAAGCCCGGAATCATACTCTAAACACACTATACACAATCACACCCAAATGGGTCAAACACACACATTTTCAAAAACGGGTTTCTATGTGTTCCAGCCCTAAAATCAGTTGAAAGTAAGTAAAATAGGGGTCCTAGAACTCACACAAAGAAGGAGAAGATGAAGAGCTTCGTTTGGACTTGCTACACGACGAATTTCGAGGCCGAATCGACCCGAATCAACCCTTTCTTCCTCTTTTCTTCCTTTTTCTCTTCTGTCTTTCTTTTGTTGCTGAAATAAGTGTGTGGGGAGGGGGAAATGGGCTGCCCTCTCCCTTAATATGTCCCCATTTGCCAAACTTTCGTGCGTTGGCGTGTTTGGTCCCCCGACTTTTGACTTTATTTTTTTTTCTTCTTTTGTCGGCTTCAAAATAATTAAATAACCGGGTGTTACAATTATTATTACTAATCATGATATTTTGATTTTATGAATAGTATCTAGTAACATGATTCATTAGCTTCATGCTAAAGTTTCATTTTAAAAATCTTTTTAAGAAAAATGACATGCTTGTGTAATACAAATAAAGGTTATGATTTAACCTAAGCATCATGAGAAACACTCACAGGAATCCAGAAAGATGAATAATTGAACTTTAGACTTGTGTCTCATTACGTAAAAGTTTAAAAGTTGTTTTGTTTAGAACAATGCAATCTTTTGATAATAATGTAATTTTTTTTGCAATGCGTGGATGATTTAAATTCAACCCCAAAAGTATAAATATCTCCCCATTAGAAGATTTGATTATTATCTCAATCGAGAAAATAAAACATTTGATATAAATAGTTGGAAATAGAGTTGGAAGTCAACATGTAATCTTGAAATTTTATTATGGCATTATGAGAATGACTTTCACTATGATTTTCTAATATAAATGAGACCTATCAATTGGTACCAATTGATCCAGCTTACATGCTCGGGGTATACTTGATCCGGGGTCTGACAATTAAGATGCTACCAAATAATCTTTAAATGTTGTCTAATGTCTATCTTTTAAAACCTTTTCACATCTTATTCTCTATTTCTATATTATTTTTTCTTTTTATTTTATTTCATAATCTTAACTACTAATTATTTTGTCTAGTTATAGTTTTTTCAAAAATATTGATTAAGCGGATCAAAATTCAAACACATGTTGATTTTTAAAAACTTAGCAAACAAGTGGAAACGGATTAATGGGTCAGTCCATAAATCAAGTTAGCTACGAATTTCATCAACGTTAAAGTTTAATCATCAAAGGGGCAAGAAACTTAAGATCTGTTGACATCTGCATAACTAAAAATTTTTATATTTGTGTACAAGATGACTAGAAGAAATAGACGAAAATGAAGAAATTTGAGATCAATTTACCATAAGATACCAATTATTGGTTGCAACAAATATGAACTTTTCTTCTAAATTCTAAAATATGACCTTCAATTTACAAACTAGCAATGAATACGTGTTTATCGAATGGAAATGTGTAATTCTATGCATAATTAGAATGAAAATGTGCAAAAGCTAATCCTATAACAAAGTTGTTAAATGAAACTAAATCCTTATACATACATCAATGGAAATGTGTCTACTCATGCATACATAAAAACCAAAAAGCCCAAAATTCACTCATACGAGATTTCAAACTCGATCAACAATAACTTTAATAAAACTTTTGAGGACAAACCATGGTACAAGATACTTGTGTAAGACTTTTGAGCCCACAATTACCAAACCCCAAGAATTCACTAGAATCAAGAACAATAGATGCAAAATTAATGAAACAAAACCCTCGATTGCTGTCACCTAAACAATGTATAAGTTCTTCACGCAAGACTCACGGTTGCTGCCGTAAACTTCTTCCCCGTTTTAAGGATTCTAATGGAACACACAAATGAAAGAAACCCTTAATTTTTTCCTAAATTTAAAGTAGGTTGAATAAAGATGATGACGAGACGCTCCAAGGGCACTCACCTTGGAGTCTTCTTTATCTTTAAAATATAAGAAAAACATTAAAAAAACTTACTTTATCCCATTTCTTATAATTTTTCTTGTCCATAAATTATAAGAATTATATATATGAGTTGAATAAACATATTTATCAGTTTACTATTTATTTCTTATATTTCTTTTGTAAGTTGAAAAGAGAAAAAAAAACTAAAATTAGTTAAAAAAATATTATTAATTAAATAAAGTTAAAGATAAAGAATGAAATACAAGTGGATTTTAAGAGATGAAAAAAGATAAGAATAAAAATGATTTTTAGTTGATAAGAATAAATATAGGAACTATACTGCGAATGCTCTAGATATATGATTTATTTCACATTATTCATATTTAAGGTTTATTAATTATTCTCCATTATCATTCATTATATTTTGTGAGTATATGTAAATTAATAAAGAGACGATGAATGAGATGTGAGAGTTTTAATTTAAATATAGATAATGATATGGATTGAGTATTTTTAAAAGATGAATAAAATTTGAAGATAAATGTGATTGTTAGCTAATTTACTAGAATAAATAAGAAGAATCCACGCTCTTAAGTATAATAAATTACATAACATGTTCTAAATAATGTATAAACATAATATATTTGGTTGCAGAAGTTGGTTATAGTTAATTTTTCCATCAAATTTTAAAAAACGTTAAATTATTCTTATGTTAGAAAAATATAAAATAAAATAGGTGGCACCGCTTAATATTAAAAACATGCATAAACAAGGACAAGGTGCGTTCTAAGCGCTCCACAACCATAGTATTATTTCCCGTAACTACACTATTATTTTTAACGAGTAAATTTGTAAAATAGTAATTGAGTTTTGGAATTGTTTTAATTAGGTCACTCATAAATTTTTTTATTATAATCAGATCATTAAATTTTTTTATCTCAATCAGATCACTAAAGTTTCAGGATTGTTCTAATTAAATCATTCATAAGTTGCAAATTTTTTTACAAAATTGAAGGTTTTTAAAAAATTAACAATATTTATAAAAATCTGAATTATTTTAAAAACTTTGTGAATTATTTAAAACAATTAAAAAAATATGAGTGACCTGATTATAACACTCCTAAAAGTTTAATAACATGATTGGAACAAATAAAAATATTAGTGACCAAATTAGAACACTTTTAAAACTTTAGTGACCTGATTAGAATAAATAAATATATAAGTGACCTAATTGAAACGCTATCTAAACTTGTTTACTATTCTGTGAAGTTTTACCTATTTTTAATCATGATTGAGCTCAGAGCTATTTAAGAAAGACACGTTGGTATTAGTAATGTTCACATGTGCAAGTCTTGTTATACTCAAACCTAACTTGCACTGTACTATAAGTAAGGATGCATAGTGGCGCAAATAGCACTATTTGTTCTTTAGATTAGAGACGCTTTGTCGTCTTTTGATTGGATGGACATAGATTTTTGAAGTGTGCAGTGAAGGATCTTTATTTTCTAGATAGTCAGTCAAAACGCGTACCTTTCATCAAAAGATTCGTAATCTACCTTAAAATTTGAGAACTTAAATGATAAAACACCACCACCTCCAAATCTATTCATTGCCTTTTTTTTATCACCTGACCATTTCTGTTCTGATGAATCCGTTAATCTTTGATATCTAGGTTATGATTATCTTTACACTTATTAGTTATTAATACTCAATAGAATATGATATCATCTTTATACTTTAAATGTATTCAAATAGATTAGTCAACCTAGTTAGTTGGAGATCCACTTTTAGTTCCTACTTTACCTCCTGTATTTGTGTACTTGAAGCCATTATATATGGCATGTACATCAATGAGATACAACAGCTTTTGCATAACACATCAATACCTTATATGGTATTAGAGCCCACAAGCTCCTTTGAGTTCTGATCCATCATCTTACAACCTCACCGACACATTCTTCTTCCTCGCCAATCACCATTCGATCATCATGTCTCAATCCATCATTGAAGTCACCTCTCACACTCACTTTCCCATCAAACTCACCCCACATAACTTCCCTGTGTGGCGCAAACAGGACATGGCCACTCTTATTGGCCTTGGCCTCGACTCATACGTGAATGGTACCCTGAAATCCCCATCCAAAACGCTTACTACCGATGTCACCAAATCAAATCCGGAATACCTTCTTTGGTTCCATCAGGACCAAAGCTCCCCAGAGCCCTCCTTGGCAGTTGCTCGAATCAGATTCAACATGTTATCTCCTCCGCCTAAACCTCGTTCCAAGCCTTTGAACGTCTGTCCGCCAGTTATGCAAGCAACTTTTGCTCTCGTATTATTTCTCTCAAGTCTCGTCTTGCTCACAATCCCAAAGATACCCGGCCTGTTGTTGAATTTTTACATGACAAGAAGACCATCGCCGACTATCTCGCCTTAGCCCAAAGTCCCGTCACGGATGAAGATCTTGTGGTTCACATTCTTGGTCAGCTTGGGGATGACTTTGCGCATGTCTCTGCTGCTCTAAATTGGTTGATCATGAGCGATCTCTCAAAGCCACTCCCAATAACCCCATTATTGCTACTATGAATCAGACCCATAAAACAGCCTCTCGGCCTAACACACAGGCCCGTTTCAGATGCAAGGGGCCCACCTCGGTTCCCTTTTAATGGAGCACGTCTTTCTCGCGCTTCAGGACAACAACCGGGAACTATTATTCCCCGCGTGGTAACGTAACTCCTCCTTTTGTCAATATTGTTCTATCTCAGGTCACGATACTACAGATTGCAGGAAGTTAGCTTGATTTCTTAAAGAGAACAACATCACTCTTTCCGTGGCTTAACCAACAGCTCTGATGGTTAACACTTCTTCAGCACACTCCGCTTCTGCACCACAAGCTTGGATGTTTAATAGTGGTGCTTCTCACCATGTGGCCTCGGATCGCTCGGCATTACATACCCTATCCGACTTTGGAGGACCCGATGAAATCATGTTAGGAAATGGTAAAACACTTCCCATTACTCACACCGATCACTTTACACTATCCACCTCTACTCATCCATTGCATCTTACCAATGTTCTTGTTATGCCTTATTTACTTAACAATCTTATTTCAATTTCCAAACTTTGTAAAACCAATCATGTTTCTGTTGAATCCTTACCTTCTTCTTTTGTCATTAAGGATCTTCGCACAGGGGCGCCTCTCTTCAAGGGAACGAACATTAATGACATCTATTATGTTGTTCCTCAGTCGATTCGTTGTTTTCCGCAGTCTAACTCCACCACTATTTCAACCAAGTCGCTTTTATCATGGTATCACCAACTAGGGCATCCGTCAATAAAAGTTCTCAAAATTTTACTTCGCCATCTAGGGGTTTCTTTGAATAAAATGTCGTTTGTGTTCTTTTCACTGTGAAACATGTTCATTCAATAAAAGTCATAAATTGCCATTTGGCCCAAATTCATTTAATGTTACTAAACCACTTGAACTTAACTATTTTGATGTTTGGGGTCCCGTCACACAATCCAATGATGGTTATACTTACTATGTTCTATTTGTTGACTATTTCTCCAAATATACTTGGCTTTAACCACTTAAACGAAAATCAGATGTATCTACTTTGTTTCCTCAATTCAAACTCTTGGTTGAAAAATTCTTTCACACACCCGTCGTCTCTCTATTCACAGATAATGGTGGGGAATTTGTTGGCCTCAACTCATACCTCCAACAACAAGGCATATCCCATTTTCCAACTCCCTCCCACACCCCGGAGCAAAACGGTGTCGTCGAGCGCCGCTATCGACACATTGTCGAAACAGGCTTATCTCTTCTCCATCATGCTCACCTTTCGCTGACCTTTTGGTCTCATGCATTTCAAACTACTGTTTATCTAATTAACCGGCTACCCACTCCTATTCTTCAATTCAAATATCCTTTTGAGAACCTGTATAACAACACCCCAAATTATACCAAGCTTAAACCGTTTGGTTGCCTATGCTTCCTATAGTTGAGGCCTTTACACTACCTCTAAACTTCAACTCAAGTGCATCTTCCTTGGCTATTCGGTCTCCAAATCTGCCTACAAATGCTATGATCCCGTCTCTCATAGACTCTGTCATTCCCGTCACATCCAATTTGTGGAACACATCTTTCCATATGCCACCGACACATCGTCTATACTCTCCCTTCCAATTACAGCCTCTTTTCTCCATGAGGCTATGCCACCACCTCCTGATAGCCCCCATCATACCCGTCCAACTCATTCCCACTCTACTTCCCAACATACTCCCATCGTGCCATTACACACCCCAAATACTCATGCATCCCATGCATCGCATGCACCTAATCCCCAGCCTCCTTCGCCCTCCCCTATGGCCTAACCTACTCCCCAACCTCCACCCAACTCTTCCACTCAGCTAATTACCTCCTCTGACCCATCTTCTTCCGCCCTCTCTCACTTCCTCTCCCCCTCTATGCCACACTCCACCCCTCGCAATCTCCCAACCCCGCTCACACTATCTCTGTGACCCCACCCCTACTCCTTAACCACCGTCAAACCCGCCTACATACCCGTCACAACCACGTCAACAAAAATCCAATCCTAAATATTTTAACTATCAGTTTGTCAACACTACCAACATTCATCCTCTACCTCCTACCCTCGAACCATCCACCCATAATCAAGCCTTAAAAGATCCCAAATGGTGTCATGCCATGGATTTAAAGTTTAATGCTCTTATCCAAAATCAAACATGGGAACTCGTTCCGCCCACTTCTCAAAACCCCATCAGTTGCAAATGGGTGTTTCGCATCAAACGTCATCCTGATGGCTCTATTACCAAATATAAGGCTCGCTTTGTCTCCGAAGGCTTCCTTCAACAATACAGGAAGGACTTCTTTGACACCTTTAGTCCTGTAATGAAACTCGTCACTATTCGCACCATTCTTTCCATTTCTCTCTCCGAAGATTGGTCTCTACGCCAACTTGATGTTAATAACGATTTCCTTCACGGAACGCTACATAAGGACATATACATGACTCTACCGCCCGGCTACGAATACTCTCAATTTCGAAATCACATTTGCAAACTCAAAAAGTCCCTATATGGCTTAAAACAAGCTCCCCGTGCTTGGTACCTTGAGCTTACAAGCTTTCTCCTTCAATTTGATTTATAAAATCCTTAGCCTATGCTTCCCTTTTCATTTACCACCATTCCAACGTTATCTGCTACTTCATGGTTTATGTGGATGATATCATCCTCACTGGTAACAACTCTGACTTTCTCAACAAATTTATCACTTCCCTCAGTGCTAAGTTTTTGATCAAAGACCTTGGCCCCCTATATCATTTCCTTGGTGTTGAGGTCATATCCACCCCTAAAGGACTCTTTCTATCTTAACATCGCCACATTCAAGATGTTCTCACTCAATTTCATATGGATGGTGCCAAGGATGTCACGACCCCACTCAGTGCCATAGATCTGTTAGTTCTTAACTATCCATCCCCTTCGGTTGATGCCACACAATATCATAGACTCGTTGGATCCCTCCAATACTTAGTATTCACTCGTCCCGACATCTCCTTTGCCATAAATAAGCTCTCCCAATTCATGCATGCTCCACATCAAACTCATTGGCAGGCTCTCAAGCATGTCCTCCGGTATCTAAAAGGTACTATCCATCACGGACTATTTCTTACTCGCCACTCTCCTCTCACGCTCTCAGTCTTCTCAGATCCGGATTTGGGCGGTGTAAATGATGTTGCACGATCCACTATAGGCTACCTGCTTTATCTTGGCATAAATATTGTCTCTTAGAAGTCCACCCGACAAAAGTCTGTCTCTTGCTCTTCAACTGAGGCCGAGTACGAAGCAATTGCTAATGCCTTAGCGGAATTATTTTGGCTCAAACATTTATTGCAGAAGCTCAGTCGGCCAGTCTCCACCACACCTACTCTTTTTTATGACAACACAGGAGCCACTTATTTGTGCGCTAATCCGGTCTACCGTTCTCGCATGAAACATGTTGCTCTTGATTATCATTTTGTGCGAGAACAGGTCGCAGGGGGTCAAAACGTGTTCTACATGCTCACTCTCAGGATCAATTAGCTGACATGCTTACAAAACCGCTACCTCGGGCACCGTTTCTTCGTAATCGTTTCAAGATTGGTGTATCCGACGGATCTTCCATCTTGCGGGGGCGTATTAATACTCAATAGAATATTATATCATCTTTATACTTTAAATGTATTCAAATAAATTAGTCAACCTAGTTAGTTGGAGATCCACTTTTAGTTCCTACTTTACCTCCTGTATTTGTGTACTTGAAGCCATTATATATGGCATGTAAATCAATGAGATACAACAGCTTTTGCATAACACATCAATAGCTTATATTAGTGACTTTGCTAATGGTCGTCATTTACATACAATAACAATAACAGTAGTACCAACATACTTCATTTGAACCTGTAGATCATGATATCTCAAGGTGATGATATATATGAATAGAAGATTATTTGAGAGAATATCATTAAGTTTTTAGTTTATAAGAGTATGGATGATGCAAAAGAAAGTTGTTTAAATAGTCAAGAAGACAGAGAATGTGTTAAGGGCGTTCGGTACGAGAGGTTAGCGTCATTGAAACGTGCAACAATCGGGGATCTTCTTATCCACTTTTTCCTCTAAAATATGAATGTTGTAATCTGTTGATTTACTTATTTATTGGAGTAACACTAGTTACTTTGACTTAAATTTGAATTTTAATTACTTCTTATTAAAAAGAATTCATCCTCTAGTTTATATAAAAACTTACACTTATTTTATAAAATCACTAAAGTCTTGAATACGTTATTATAACCATATTAGTTTTATATTAATGTTTAATTAAAGTCTTGAGTGTATTTTGTAAATATTTTATTTCATAAAACTTCATTTGAGTTCGTAAGACTTAGTTTTATAAGCATTTATTTTTATACCACTTTGTTTACGGTCTATAAACTTTTATCGAAGTAATATTTCCTCATATATATTTTTGCCGGTATCTTTATTGCGCCTATATTTTACTTTATGTCTATCATGACCTGTCGATTACTTATGCTAATAATGTATTTTAAGGTTGATCAATTGTTGAGAAAACAGTTCAATGGTGGGACGGTTAACTCATTGTTGAACCATGATATTGATCGTGGATGCGATTGATGTCTTGAGTTCACATGCATTGGTCTTCAAGTAGTCACGTAGGTTTGTCATAGCATCGACATACAAGTTGACCAAAATATCGGCAGCCAATCCACCAATCATCTAGAAGGCTTTTGTGCACTTTTGTGAGATCTTTAAGCTCATTGATTGTGGATCATCAATCTCTTAGTTTTTTACGTACGACTTTTCGCTTAAGATGGGGATATAAATTATGAATATATTGAAAATTACTCTCACTTGTTCTTATATTTACCATCACAAAAAGGACACATTCATAGTATTGATCCATGTGTCCACTAGAAGTATGTTGTTTATTTACTAAGAATCCTAATTCGAAGATACCATTTCTTATACGTTTTCTATATGGTTCGGGTGTATAACATAATATATATTGAATAAATATTTCGTGGTTATAAATTCTCACATTGTATTGAGTTTGTTACCTATTTCTTTCCTTAAACAATAAATTATGAAAAGTTTTTAATGCAAACTCAGAAATATGAACAGTATGTGAAACAAAAGAGCATCAAATTCTAACAAACATAAGTACGTAGAAACATGTATTTTAGCAAGAAAGCCGATGCGCAAGTTTAAGATTATACGAAAATAGATTCAAGTATGGCATAAAGAATGTCAATAGAGCAATACATGCATTATATGAGATAAAATTCTAACACACTGAGTGAAAATAGATATATGACCGTGTAGGCATATATCTCACGACTATATGCGTATATTGTTATCTAACATAGACCACAAAGGCATATCACGCCTAGAAAAAAGAAAACTTTTTGATTAAGAGAGATAAAATGATCAATTTATATTAATTTAACAAATAATTTTTGTTAACAGTAAAGATTAAACACATTACAACATTACAAGAGAGAATATCAAATTCATAGCAATAATAAGGATTGAACTTGTTAAGAAGTGAGAAGTGAAAAGATCAAATTCATAAAAGTGTCTGATATATGGACACTACCCTTAGATTTGAATACCGGTGGCCCTATCACATCATACATGACGTATTGGGTAATATATGTCGTATCGTATTGGACATCAATAACCTTGTTACATCAATCACGTCTGATACTTAATATTGTCATAATACTGTCTATATTACCCGGTACTGCTTGTACTACCTTGTCAACATATTCCTGTATGACCTAATCTTTCCGAATGGAACTTACATCAAAACAAAGACGAACACTGAAATGTGGATAATCTCAAAGCATATATAGAATTATATGCATGGAACTAGCCTATATTTGTCCTAAATCATACCTAAATATACAAACATAAGAAATTAGTTTTTGTAAGTATAAAATGTACCGGATTAAACATGAAATTTTAAAAACTTAAGGAGACCAAAGTGATAAACGTTGATAGTCAAAATAATATAACTCAATATATAAATATTATTATTATATAATTTAATAAATAAATACATGTATTGTTATTATTATTATTATTATTATTATTATTATTATTATTATTATTATTATTATTATTATTATTATTATTA
>BJCO01469154.1:0-10368 GCA_018326465.1 Flaveria floridana | reverse complement strand
ATAACTAGCATCAAATGATCAAATGTAACTATGTAAGAATATGTTAAATGACGAGTAGAGACGGTTTGTGAAATGAAAATAAAAATGTTTCAAAACAAACAGACGTTACTTATAGCTTAAAATGAAATGAAAATGAAAATTTATAGCTTAAAATGACGAGTAGAGACGGTTTGTGAAATTTAAATTTCTATTTATTTTAACTTTTTATTAATTTCAGTTTATTTTAGTAGTCCGCAGACGTTACAAAATAAACAGTCTTCTTAATACAGGCTGCAGAGGTTTGGTCCACCTCTTCTCCTACAGATATCTGCAGATGTGGTCTGCAAACTGCAGACGTTTTACCTCTTCAGAAACAAACAACACCTTAGTTAATTACTAATAAACATTGACGTGTTTAAGAGTTAAACAAGATGCATTTTTCACATATCTCAAACTACAACCACTTGTGCTTTTAAAGATATGTCACTAGACTATCTACCAATAACTCAAACACATCAACCTCGCGGTGAGCTATTCGAGATCGGATCGATAGAAAGATCGAAATAAGCTGGCTTTATCAAGCTTGATTTGAGCCTGAGCCTCTAAAAATTAATTGATGACCTGTCGTTTGGGTCATGCAAAAAACTAATTAACCTAGGTAGCTTAGATAAGTCAGTTATCGTATACACGAAAAGCATGTGGTTAGTGTTACATGACTCGTTTGATTATTTAACTAACTTAATAATAAAAATTGAACTATTATCACTTGACTGGAATAGATGTGGACGAGAATAATTAAACTAAACAATTGATTTAGACAAAACAAAATTAAAAGATGATCACGCTCGGGTTTCAGGTATGAAGAAATTGTCAAACTAACTAAAACCTTATTATATCATTAGTAAACACCAATTACGACAATACACTAATCAATCATCAATGATTAATAATACAAGGACTAATAATTTGATGAATAATAAATTAAACTAATTGACATAACTGTTTCGATTAATGAAAATAACAATCACATAAACATTGAGAAATGATCAAACAACTCATGTTTGGGTTTACAATAGACAAAAAACAAATTAAACATGATTCTATTACTATCCTTACACCCGGGGATGATTACAGGTGAACTAACCGCTCATACTCATAATCGAATAGTCTGAGTTTGATGCTGTTAATTGTGTGTGTAGTAGCCAAAGTGAGCCTGTGTGCAATCTCAAAACAGCCCCCATCCAAGAAAAACAGTAGTCGATGATCCCCATTAAAGTGAGCCCGCAATTAGTTATTGGTCCATAAACTTAATTATCACAATTAATTATAGGGCTAGATTTGCTAGAGACCGTCCCACGTGGGCACCTTTAATTTCCCCTCGTCTCCACATTTATTTCTTTTAAAGGTTACATGCTTTGAGACCTTCACATGACCATCATTTAACTTTAAGTTCCTAAATTGCCTTTGATCTCCTAAATTAAGTTTCCATTACTTTTTTTGAACGGCAAATGTACGACCATGATTCGGAAGATACTTCGGAAGATAGGTGTTATTTTAATCGGGCCCATCTATTCGTTTCCCAGCCGGGACCGTACCCCCAACCCCCTCAGGAGGAAACCCATTGCTGATAAAACCCATTGGCTCAACTCTAAGCATTTTGCTTAGAGTGAGACTTAAACCCATGATCTCTCTTTATTTACATATCATGGGTATCTCACCTTAAACAGTTGGGCTAAGGATCATTGGTACGTTTCCATAACCTAACTCTAGTTTTTCCTAACTAAACTTAAATCATAACTATTTTAGATTTACTTATCATTCGTCTTTTAGTTTAAATTCACTTTTTTTACCATGTATTCTCTTAAAACGTTCAAACTCTAAATATGAATTACTTATGTGTAGATTAATGCCTAAAAATATAAACTTACACATAATTAGCACGTGTAAATCAAACCGTCCATCACTCATTAATTATCGAGTCTAAACCCAAGCTTCACATATCGAGCTCGCAACGGCTCGCGAGCCTAAACGAGCTATTTATTTATATATATTTTATTTAATTTATTAAATATATTTATATAAATAATTATTATTACATATGAAGTTATGATAAAAATAATTAAATATCATTTATAATATATAAAATATATAAGGAAAATTAGATTTTAATAATCCAAACTATTGACTATTGGTCAGTATTAATCCTAATTAACAATTTGACAACTGTTAATTTTAACTTTCGATTTTGTTACCGATAACAGTCTTAGTTTAACCATTCTCCATTATTTTTTTATGACGTGGCACGTGACATTGCTCGTGACGTGACATGTAACATGAATAAATTCAAAAAATAGATCACTCAGTTTTTATGTGTTTTTGTCTCTAAGCTATTGAACCAGCGCCAAAATATTATGTTGAATGACTTCATAAAATTATCTTTTATAAAAAATAATTAAGTAATATATTTATGTTTTTAATTATAACTATTTTATAAGTCACGTCACATGATACGTCACAGAAAAACCAACATAGTTAAAGAACAATTATACTGAGATTGTTATTAGTAGCAAGAAATTAATACTGGTTTTGATATTGAGTAACTTGTCGAGTTGATTGGTCCATTTTCACCCTAATCTCTTCTTCCTTCATCTTTGCTAAGATATTTTAAAATTTTAAAAATCTTGAGGGAGGGATTGGATGGTTTCCTTCTTATTTTTTAGTATTGGGCTGATTGGCCCATTTTAATTTACTAGGTAATTCCGTATTTAAGATCCACAAACGTGTATCATATTCAAATTCATATTATCATATATGCTATATTGGGCTCACGAATCATCATTTTACATTAGATTTTGTCTATTTTGTGTCGAATGACCAATGAACCGTAGAGCATGCCCTACAAATTTACTAAAATTACAATATCTAATTTGAAAATTTTAATACAGTATATTTAAATACAACGAAAACATAGGATGTTAGTGATATTATTGTGAATCTCCAGATCGTTGATGGATACATGTTTAAGTATGATTCATCTCTTATAAATTATAATAATTATAGAAATGATAATATGAAAGTCAATGACATCCAAAAACATTCATGTATTTATTGTTCAATCTGCTAAATTTCTACATCAACCAAATGCCTCACAATAAGATTGCAAAATTTGAACAACAAACTTACAATCGATGTCCCAGTATAACTGGGATCAACAAACTTAATGTGTTTTTTTTTTTTTTTTTTTTTTTTTTTTTTTTTTTTTTTTTAGTTCGAGTTTTATTTATGTTGTGGTGTTCGTGTGAAAATTTGAGATGAGATTTAAACACCAACTTTCTAATAAGTTGTGTTTTCTTTCTAATTATAAGAAACTTGAGTGGTCATGGTGACCAAAAGAAGATCTTATAGTCACGTGTAAGCCCGTAAAATCAATGTAAAATATATATTTCATTAGAAATCGTCTAATTTAGTGATCTTATGTGTTGAAAAAGTAATACATATGTGTTGTAGTCCTTATACATACAATGACTTCTAATGTATATATAGGTGTGATACACGGAGTTGCGATATAAACCTCTTTGTTCCGTATGTAATCCTATATATTACACGTAATTACCTTGTACAATTATTGGCCACGTGTATCAGTGTATGTTGTACGATTTCATACGTATAGACGTAAGTATGTATCATGTATGCATGAATATATGTATACATGCTTCGCCGCAAGAAGACATGTCATAGTATAATAATGTTGTTGATGTTGGCATAGTGTACTTAGTTTGTTAGTTTGTTTGATATATGGTTAATTAGTTAATTATTTAGTTAGTTAGACAGTTAACAACCTCAAGTCATTAGTCAAAGTCAAAGCTTGTATATATACCCAATCTGGGAACAGTAGAGAGACTATGCAAAATCGATTTCAATTTTTCATTCTTTCACTTTAGATCTGATACGAATAACAGTTGATAACATTTTTATTCAAAAAATAAAATAAATTAGTAAAGATAATAAAAAGGAAGATAGGGATGGTGTGAAATGTTCCTAGAGTATGAGTCTGTTCCACATTCAATGAACAGGTACAAAATGTCACATTTACCATGCGTATTTGTTCCCTCAATTATAACATTATCATGATATCTTTTGAAGTTATATATCACTTTACTTCTTATAACTTTATATAAAAATAAATTTATTATTATCCTATAAAACTTTATATATTCGATCAATTATTTTTAACCGTTCGACAAATTCTAACACTATTGACGAGAAAATAACAAAAATCTTACATAAGAATGAGATGTTAAAGAAAGATACTAGCTTTAGCAATGAAACGTATAACTTAAGCATACAAACAAACAACAATATGCGATAATTGTTGCTTATGTACTAATAGTTTGAGATGGTGAAATGAGAAAAACGTTATTTGTATTTTATGAAACAATTTAGACTATTTTGAGACTATTCTTAAAGAGACCCGATAAATATTATCTTAATGATAAAATTGTTGAATAAAAAATAATAAACAAAATCTTGGAATGCATGAAGCCTATCAAGAAGTTTCATGTCTTGTAGTCTTTTACTTTCACATTTCATGCGTGCAAGTAGATCGAGATTCCACACAACAATGCACTGTTTTATTCTTATCATCGTTTTTTTAATAGCCGTTAATTTTGAAAATTCCAGCTGTTGTATTTTATGTGTTCATATTAATATTAAATACTATATTATACATTTTTTAATCAATATATGCAAAAGAATATGAACTTTTTAATTTTATCCAATGTAGCATATAGATCTAGCTTATATGAACATACATAGTTATAATAAAAAGTGTTTAATCAACACATGTATCAAAGGTTGAAAGTAAATGTGTTGTACAAAAACTTAAGAATAAGCAACGAGTTCACATAGGTTGTGCATCGTTATATGGGCTAATCACCCAATGTCATGGGAGTAGTGTTCTCGGTTTTCCTCGAATCCAATTCCCGCGACATCAACCCTTTTCTTCCTTCCTGGCCCGGTGAATATTATTTATCGAGTTTAACCTCATCTTCCTGATCCATAACCGCACATCATCACCTTCCAATGGACTCTTAGTTTTCTTCCTACTATCTCCATCGGACGACTCGCGCTACCCTAATGCATGGTTACTTCTCAACGTTTTTAACACTTGATGATTTACCAGACCAAACTTACTTTATACACCAAAATTTTAATAATTCATTAAAATGAAATAATAAGCACTCTCGGGGTGATGGATTAGGACAACAACCAATGATTCTTAGCTCCACTGGTTAAGATGAGGTACCCATAATATGTAAATAAAGGGAGGTCATGGGTTTAAGTCTCACTCTGAGCAAAATTCTCAGAGTTGAGCGAGTGGGTTTTCACAGCAATAGGTTTCCTCAACAATGGGTTTCCTCCTGAGTGGGTTAGGGGTGCGGTCCCAGCTGGGAAACGGATAGATGGGCTCGATTAAGATAGCACCTATTATCCGAAGCAGGATCGTACATTTGACGTTAAAAAAAATGGATTGGAACAACAGGATTGGTCATTTATGAGGTTGATGTACTCGATGCCACGTTTTTCAAACCTAAATAATTCTTCAATAGATTTGTTATGGACAAATTTTTTCAAACTTTTCTGCTTGTTTGTTTCCTCATCTTAAGCAGTTACACTTTTTTAAATTACACTGTCAGGAATCCTTTGAAGAAAACCAAGCCCACACCATAACTCTCACGTTTATTTGGATGCATGCATATATATATTAACAATTTTACATTTGAAATGTTCTAAGGAAAATAACAAATAAAAGCTTAAAAAATGACGTACCATGACCGGTTTGCCTCTCTCATAGTTAAAAGTGGTCTCAAAAACTCCGCAAAAGCACGCCCTTTCTCTCCCCTCCCTCTCACATACCCGGTTTTGAGTGTTTTTGCATAAAAATGTCTATTATTCTTCTATGCTATATATTATACTCTCCTTAAAGCACATATCATGTGTTACGTACTGGTTAACACATACTTTCTACTCTAAACCATTTTATAAGTCGGATTGTATGCAATTTGGAATGGAATCACAAAAAATCAAATGCAGTTGAACTTGAACGTGCTCACGCTCATATCTAAAACTTTTAGAGGAAAATAAACAAACTTAAACATATCTTTAAAATTTTGATATTTTGAAATTTCTAGAGATGGTATTTCTTAGTTTAAAAAGTGTTAAAAAAAACTTTCACTTAATTTTAATATAGATGGGTAATTTTTCGGAGAGTTTTTTTTAAATTATATTAATTTTTCATAGAACTTTTTATTTTATTTTAATACTTTTTGTATATTTTTTTTATAGAAAGTGCTTTTTAACCATTTTTCATATAACTTTTTAAAAATAAAGATTTTTCTATGGATAAGATACAACAAATTTTGAATCTATTTTTGAAGATGAGGGTATGACAAGTAATAAAAAGTGTGTTTAGCTTAACCCATTTAAAAACCTATAATGATAATTACATAAAGAAATGCATTACTAGGTTTATCTATAGGAATAAAGCATGTATAAGGTGACATTTGCAAAAGCAAAAGTAAAGACGCGTGAGTGTATATTATGTAATACATTTCTTTTACACATTTTTATATAGTTTTGTTCATATGCTCAATAATCAATCAATTGCCTATATTAGATAAAAGTGATAGAGCCATAAGCCCCTTAAAAAGAAGATCTCATATTTAAACCCCGGAAAATGATAAAGTTTTTCATCTAGCCGGTAGAAAAAGATAAAAACAAGATATCTCCCTCTAGGTAAAGATTTGAATTATAACAAATTAAACTACATTAAAACTAAACTAGTGGTAAATATTATATATACATGGAGATTAGTAGATTACATTCTTTATGGTTCAAGTTTATACAAACAACAAGGAGTTCAAAATCGACCCTTTGACCCTAATGTCCACATCGTTCGATCGTCCCATCACGATTCATGCTTTAATTCCCACTATGTGGAACTGCCGCCCCATTCTCACCACGTGGTTATCTTCTGGGCCCACATAAAATCACAGCCGTCCGATCTAATCATCGTCAAACCTTTTACTTTTTTTTTTATTTTAGAACAACTAACTCACGTACCCTCCTCGTATATGAGTTCTTAAATGTACATTAACATCGATAACATGACTTAAAATCTTTAACAGCTTCGGGCTCAAATTGAATACACTTGACACTGTATAATAGTGTTACCCACCTTAAACCCTGGAACCACTGTGAACCCGACTTTCGGTGACGTGTTCGATGGTTCTTCATTTTCATTAACACTCTCCATGTGCACTTCCGTAAACGGGCTACCTTTTCTAACCTGAAAAACTGACGGTTTGATGGTATTGAATGCTAATGCAAGGCAATGCAGGAGCCAAACCCTTCGCGCGACGTCAGCAAACGACGCGAAGAAGTTTGTCTGCGGGAACTTTCCCGCAGACACCAGATTTCGTTGATTCAAGTTCCCGAAAAGAGAGTGTTCCATGATCGGGTGAACGAGTTTCAAGTACTTTGACCAACAAAATTTAGCAAACGTGGAGTTTGGTTTCCATGTGATGTATTCTTCTGGTTTGAAAGATTTCAGCTCCATGAAACTGTCGAAAAAGAACCGAGGAGAACGCGAATGCGAGTTTGAATCCGAATCAAATCCATCGTTCGTGATCGAGAATGTAAGGTTATTAAACCCATCGAACATTACTCGACAAACAAACGACTCGAATGCAAAACATGTATGACTTGTGTCACATAACACAACATCTGGTTGGATCGAACTTGCAGCTGCATTTAAGTCCCAATTGGCATCTTCCATTTCACTCATCATCAACTTCACAAAACTTCTGATCGATCTCGTTGTTTGATGAAGAGACATTAGGAAATTGCTAGTGGATAGAGATGAGAAATTGATCTTTCCGTGAGATGAAAAAGACCCACTTGAGTTTAACTTTAATCTTCTCTCGATCATCTTGTTATCCTTTTGGGCCTCGTTCAATTTCTCTTTTAAGAATATGATTTCAGAATCTTTGAGCTTTCTCTGACTGTCAAGCTTTCTTGCTGTTATTTCATACATTTGTACGAGACTCTTTACTTCTTGAATTTCAGCTAATATTCGAGTGGTTTCAACGTCGTTAATGTCGTCTTCGAGGTGTTTCTTCAAGAACAACTGTTTGAATTCAGATAATCTTTTCAGTTCAGATACCATGATCTGATCAGCTGACTGAATTCCTGCAGGATCATAAGGCGATTGAGCAACCTGCAATTGGGCATATGTTGCTTTAACCGATGAAACAGTGGCTAAAACGGTGGCAATGAATGCATCCATTGTTGCAGTCTTCTGAAGCTTCTCATCTTGATGATGTTGATCAAATGTTGTAATTGGTTTATCTTGTTTGACTTTTTCTTTTGACTTCAACTTTTGGATGTGCAAAACTTTGGCAAATGTACGAGATAATCTGGTTTTGTTTGAGGTGAGAGTGGATTGATTGAGTGAATGTGAATCCATCTGAAATTAAAACGTTGGGATTGTTATTCAGAGATGGTGATAGTAGAGAGATTGGCAATGGTGGTGTAATGATTTATGCAATCTGAATAATATTTTAAAGGCAAATGGGGATGTTCATAAAGACTAAAACAATGATGATAAAGTGTTTGAATTTACTGTATATTAGAGGAAAAGCAGAATGCTTTAATTCATAGATCGAGGATGTTTATGGAATATTGTATTTTTATATAAAAGTTTCTGGGGCTGGATTTAAATATCAAGAAAATAATAGTTTTTAAAACTTATAATATACAGAAAAAAATGTCATACGGACTTTTTTCAGACTGTATAAACCATCAAGTATCATTGACTCGATAATGTTTCAGTGTTATAAATATATTTAATAAATATTAGAATTTATTCATTTGAATAAAACATATTTATTTATTATAATCATACGATTATTTTTTTCAAGATTATCCAAAGTACTATAGGAGGCAATTATATAGAGAAAAATAAATGAAGAATAACAAAGTTTAATAATTGTCACATTTAAATAGTAGTTATAACAACTATGAAAATTTTCTTAAAACTTAAAATTTTTAAATGGTTTGTATAGTTGGTAAGAAAAGATGGACTATATTGAAACATATATAACTCGGTTACCATTTTGTAATTATATCCTACAAGTTTATTAACTAGTTTCCAGTGTTATTAAATATTTTTTGAAATATAGAAAATAATCTAATTTTTAAAAATATAAAATCAGGTACATGAAATATAAATACTTTGAAATTTTATGAAAGAATGTACGATAATAAATAAATAAAAAGTAGGCTAAAAATTATACTTTTAACGAAAACATTCGCCAAATAAAGCACATCTATAGAATTTGTTTACCTTTCTTATATAAAAAGCAATATAAAATTTTCATTATAATAAAAGAATTAATATTTTCATTTTCGTACCATGATTCATGGCATTAAAAGAATTAATATTTTCATTTTCGTACCATGATTCATGGCATTACTCTATAATTAATTATGAAGGTAAATGAATAGTATAATTATGATATTTTACATTTTAGCCACATTAGTTTTATTTTGTTTCGTTTTTAACTTTAACTTTTAGTTATTTTATTTTAGTTATTAGAGTTTAGGATCTTAAATTTGGTCATCATTTTTTACTTTGACTACTAAAATTTAAGATCTTAAAGTTTAGCTACTAAACTATTTATAATGAAGTTTTATTTTTTGAGTTTGACCACTAAAGTTTAGTATTTTTGAGTTCTGTCACCAAACTTCAATTTTATGGTTTCAGATGAGATGGGTGAATATCAACCAAAGTAACGCATTGCGAGTGATAAAATCGACCAGACTCCCTCCGCGTAGTGTGTGAGTTTGGACACTAATATATTTATAGTTTTATTGTTTTTCGAGTTTGGCTACTAAATTTGATTTTTAAATTTCACCATCAAACTTTAATTTTACTGTTTTCGATAAGCCGGATGGATATCGACCAACTCCTTGCGCGTAGCGCAGGGAGAAAAAAAGGGCAGTTCTTCACGCACCGTAGGTAATTTGAAAAAAACCGATTCAAACCGTGACATATTGGCCAAACCGTGACATATTGAAGCCTAAAGGTCACGGTTTGGCCAAACCGTGACATATTGGGCTTCAGAAAATGTTCTGCATCTCGGGATTTGGTTAATTATTAGGAGTGGATTTCTTGTTTTTGGTGGTGTATATGTCACGGTTTGACCAAACCGTGACATATTGGGTATAATATTTAATTTTTTTTAATTTTTTTATAATATAAATGTAAGATATTTTATTCAATTTGTAACTTCTAATATTTTTATAAATACAATATTTTAGTTTATT
>BJCO01469146.1:0-22316 GCA_018326465.1 Flaveria floridana | reverse complement strand
GTTTTATGTTTTGTCTTGTAATTTGAATATTCAGTGATGTCAGAAAAAGGACATCACCACCATGCTTTTGCCACCTATATAAGGATGGCAAACCATGCTGTTTTAATTGCCGAAACGTGGTTAGTAATGAACAATTAATGTTTCGCAGAACTCTTCTCTCTCTATGCTTTTAATTTGCAATATCTTTTATGTTCTTGCTTAATTGCTAATTAACGTGCTAAATCCGCTGCAAACATAATCTAATTGATCAACACGAGAGGCTGAGATCCTGTCAGATTTCAAATTCCTGAATAATGGATTGTCTTGAAGAATCCAAGAAAGAATAACACCTATGTCTTAAACCTTAATTCTGCACATCCTAAAGAAGAAACGTGTCTTGTGTCTGAAGCATCATTTGATGAGTCACAACTCTGGCATAGACGTTTGGGACATAGAAATTTCAAAAACATGAATAGATTGTCAAAGGAAACCATGTAATTGGTTTGCCTAAAAAAGAATTCAATTTTATTGACCACTGTTCTGCTTGTCTCAAAGGAAAACAACACAAATCTTCTCATAAATCAAAGCTTATGAACACAAACAATACTCAATTGAACTTACTTCACATGGATATGTATGGACCAACTCATGTTATAAGCATTGGAAAGAAACAATATTGTTTGGTGATCATTAATGACTTTTGACGATTTACATGGGTATTATTTTTACTTCATAAAAAAGAAGCATCACAAATAATAAAAGACTTTATTACTAAAATTGAAAATCAAACCGATCATAAACAAAAATCAATCAGAAGTGATAATGGAATAGAATTCAAAAATAAAGATCTAAGTTCATTTTATGCAACCAAAGGCATTGCTCATCAATTTAGTGAAGCTAGAACTCCTCAACAAAATAGGGTAGGTGAAAGAAGAAATAAAACACTAATCGAAGTAGTAAGAACAATGCTAGTAGATACTAAACTGCCAATTACTTTTTGGGAAGAAGCAGTCAACACATCTTGCTTTATACAAATTCAAACTTTGATAATCAAAGAAAGCAACAGAACACCTTATGAACTTCTTTTTCATAGAAAACCATTCATTGGATTTTTCAAGTCATTTGGTAATCCTGTCTCAATATTAAACACCTGAGATCATGTAGGAAAGTTTGCTTCAAAGTCTGATGAGGGATTTTTTGTAGGTTATTCCTCTGTTATAAAGGCTTTCAGCTTGTTTAATCCTAGATTAAGTATTATTGATAAATCAATTAATGTTTAATTCAATGAACACTCCTTTCCTTATGTTATCTAGCACGGTCTTGCAAAAGCTAAAGGTTTCTCCCTCTCGACACGAGAAAGCTCAAAGCAGTCTAGCTAAGCCAAGTAAAGCTGTGCCAGATACAGATGAAATTGTTGGTGATTCTATTTCTTTATTCCGAATTCCAGATTATATCATCGAATAAGCCTTTGCCTTCTTTTCACCGGGGATGTCTCGGTCAATTTTTGATTCCTGATAAAATGTAGAAGTGCTAATTCGGTTTGGATAGACTTCATTCAGGTAGCCGAAGGACAGATTTTTACTAAGCTTTGCTGAAAAAAGTTACAAACTTCATGAACTGGGAACGAGAATGAAAGATTGATCTCCTATTGTAAGCAAGACCCTAATCTATAGCTAGAATCAAAGGCAATGCCACAGGGAAGTGAAAGGTGGCATGAAAGTAGAATCAGTTTCTCCGAAGCAGACTGGCTTGAATTCATGTCATGCTTGAAGACTGCTTGAAAGCTAATACTGCCTGTTTGAGATTGTCTGTTTTACTTGATCTTTTGATCAGTTTCACTTGTCAAATGCTGGTATCCTAGAATCAGCTGGAACTTCCCGAACTGTAAGGTCCCGTTCTTAGAGACCTCACAGTTGGCTAATCATAGCACTAAATATACATAAAAGTATACATTTAATAAAACATTGCAACAAAAATTAAGTTAACAAAAACCATTCATTTTATTAATAATTACTGTTGTTAAAAATACAATATTGTATAAGTACAAAAGCATCATTTAATTGCATTACAAAATAACAATAATATTATGCGTGAATGGATGCCAGTCTTGCCCTGCTGAGTAGCCTCCCCATGTGCCATCCTCAGCAATGATTACCTGCCAACTGAAAATGCATAAAAGTCAGCGTTGCTGAGTGAGTTCTAGTTTTAAAGTGTTAAAATACTTTATACAGTTCATATATGAAAATACTCTTTTCAATAAAAGACTTTCTTTACCTTCGTACGTGAGCATTCATCGTACATACAACAAGGTATAACCTTATTCGTCATTCATTATCGCACGTATTTGTTCGTTTTGTACTCTATCATTATCTTTCACTGTTGCTAGATCCTGTCATAACTTTACCCCCATCGTTGGGCACGTAGCCACCTCGTTCCCGGCACACAGCCGCCTCATTCTTGGGGTAAAGTGATAAGGATCTCGTTTCATACTATGGATCAATCACTAAGACTGATCCCCCTATGTGTGAACCCTCATGAGTTAGCTAAAATCACATGCTATATTACACCCAGTTGAGCTAGCAACTCTCATTGAGTTGTGAACCTCCTTTCACTTTGCTTGCAAGACTTTACATTCATTCGTTCTTTATGTTCCACTTTCATTATCATTAATCTTATCTCTTCCTTTAATGATAATACTTTACATTTATAATCATAAACACACCACATAAAGTCACACATCCATATATATAAGGAACATAAGAACAGAGAATAACCATGCATAAAATAGGTACATATAAGCCTTAAGTCAAACTAGGGTCAAAACCCTGAAAATGCATAAAAGTTAGCGTTGCTGAGTGAGTTATAGTTTTAAAGTGTTAAAATACTTTATACAGTTCATATATGAAAATACTCTTTTCAATAAAAGACTTTCTATACTTTTGTACGTGAGCATTCATCGTACATACAACAAGGTATAACCTTATTCGTCATTCATTCTAGCACGAATAAGGTTTGATGTTTCCACGTAGAGTCAGAACCCTTTTGATGTTTCCATTGTACCTGCACAAGTGGAACCACTTTATTCGTCAATCTCTTCTCTTTCCGGTCGATGATTGCCACTGGTTGCTCTATATAATTGAGCCGTTCATCCACTTCGATATCATCTAGTGGTACAATCATATCTTCATCAGCTAAGCACTTTCTTAGATAAGATACATATAAAGTTGGATGAATTCCATTTAACTCATCAGGCAATTCTAATCGATAGGCCACCTCTCCTACTCGTGTGATGATTCGAAAAGGTCCTATATACCTCAGGCTCAGCTTACCCCTTTTTATGAACCGGATGATTCCCTTCCAAGGTGAGACCTTCAACATAACTCGGTCACCCACCTTGAATTCAATCGGTCTACGCCTCTTATCGGCGTACGACTTTTGTCTATCGTTCACCACCTTCATGAAGGCCTTGATCTTCTCCAACTTTTCAGTTGTAGCCTTGATCACCTCAAGGCTTCCAAACTCTTTCTGCCTGATGTCACCCCAACATATGGGCGTCCTACATCTCCTACCATATAGCATCTTATATGGTGGCATACCAATGCTGGCATGATAACTGTTGTTGTATGAGAATTATGCTTACGGTAAGTGATCATCCCAACTTCCTCCAAAATCAATAACGCATGCTCGAAGCATATCCTCGAGCATCTGAATCGTCCTCTCAGACTGACCAGCTGTCTGAGGATGGTAAGCTATGCTAATGTGTAGCCTCGTCCCCATTGCATCATGGAATCTTTTCTAAAACTTTGATGTAAACCGAGTGTCATGATCAGACACGATAGACACCGACACACCATGACGAGCTACAATCTCTTTAATGAATAGATCCACCAATCTCTCAGAGGAATACGTTTTGGGGATCGGTAGGAAGTGGGCACTCTTTGTCAGACGATCAACTATCACCCATATGTTATCGCACCCACTCGCCGTATGAGGTAACTTCGTAATGAAGTCCATGGTGATGTGCTCCCACTTCCACTCGGGTATATCCAATGGTGGATCTTCCTGTATGGCTTCTGATCCTCTGCCTTCACTTGCAAGCAAGTAAGTCACTTACTCACATACTCCACTATATCGCGCTTCATTCCCGGCCACCAGTAATCTTTCTTCATATCTTGATACATCTTGGTAGCACCTGGATGAATAGAGTATCAATTCTTATGAGCTTCATTCATAATTTATCCCCTTAGATCTCCATATCGGGGAATCCACATCCGTCCGGAGCGGGTTCTAACCCCGTGAGTGTTTTCTCCCAACTCCGTGACTAGACCTCTCATTCTTTCAGAGTTAAGCGATCTTCTTTCAACGCCTCATCTTGAAATTCTTTGACTTGCGTCCTCACGTCCGAGGTCATCACTAACTGATACGCATTCACCTGAATCGGCTCGGGTCTCTCCTTTCGGCTAAGGGCATCGGCCATAGCGTTGGCTTTACACAGATGGTAATAGATCTCGTAGTCATAATCCTTGATGAGCTCTAACCACCTCCTTTGCCTCATGTTGAGATCTCTTTGCTTAAAGAAATACTTTATCCTTTTATGGTCGGTGAAGATGGTGAACTTCGTCCTATATAAGTAGTGTCTCCAAATCTTCAACGTGAAGACCACATCTGCTAGCTCGAAATCATGGGTAGGGTAGTTGACCTCGTGGGTTTTTAGCTATCGGGACGCGTAGGCGATTACCGTTCCACATTGCATCAACACGCAACCAAGTACAGAATAAGATGCATCCAAATATACCACTAAGTCTTCACTCCCTTTGGGTAATGTCAAGACAGGAGCTTGAGTCAATCTCATCTTTAACTTCTCAAAAGGATACTCTTGTTCGCGACCCCACAGAAACTTCACATCCTTGCGAGTCAATTTAGTCAAGATTGAGGTTATCTTGGAAAAGTCTTGAATAAATCTTCTGTAGTAGCCCGCCAAACCCAAGAAACTGCGGATCTCAGATGGCGTCTTTGGAGACTTCCATTGCATCATTGCCTCAACCTTTGCTGGGTCCACCATGATTCCTTCAGCATTGACCACGGATATAAAAATTGAACTTCGCGTAACTAGAAAGCACACTTAGAGAATTTAGCAAACAACTTCTCTCTTCTAAGTGTCTCCAACACTTCACGTATGTGACCGGCATGTTCTTCCTCGCTCTTTGAATAAATCAGGATATCTTCAATAAACACAATCACTGATTTATCTAACATCGGTCAACACATTCAGTTCATCAAATCCATAAAGGCAGCTGGTGCGTTAGTTAGACCAAAAGGGATAACGAGGAACTTGTAGTGTCCATAACGAGTGCGAAAAGCTGTCTTAGGAATATCTCGCTCCTTTACCTTCAATTGATGGTAGCCAGATCAAACATCTATCCTTGAGAACCAACTGGCATCTTGGAGCTGATCAAACAAGTCATCAATCCATGGTAACGGGTACCGATTCTTTACCGTCAACTTGTTTAACTCCCGGTAGTCTATACACATCCACATACTACCGTCCTTCTTCTTTACAAACAGGATCGGAGCACCCCAAGGAGAGATGCTCGGTCGGATGAACCCTTTATCCATTAACTCCTGCAGTTGAACTATCAATTCCTTCATCTCGATCGGAGCTAATCGATATGGTGCCTTGGCAACGGGGTGAGCACCGGGTATTAGATCAATCTGAAACTGAATCTCGTGATCCAGTGGTAGACCTGGTAAATCTTCTGGGAACATGTCCGGAAAGTCACACACAATCGGCACGTCAGACAACTGTGGTACTGACACATTCATGTCTTTCACGTAAGCCAGGTAAGCATTACATCCATGCTTCATGTATTTCTCCACCACCACCATCGAAATCACCTTTGGAACTGTAGTGACGCGATCACCGTAGACCATCACTGAACTTCCATCGGGCGAAATTAATCGAATCGTCTTCTCGCGACACACAATATTCGCTTCATAGGTCGCTAACCAATCCATCCATAGTACTACATCAAATCTGCCTAGGGGCATCACGAATAGTTTGGCAGAAAACCTATGTCCTTCTAGTTCTATGTCACAGTCTTCTATCACATCAGAGATTCTAGTAGACTTACCAATAGCAGTTCTACATCAAATTGACTTATCAATACTTCTACTACTAACAGGTAATTTAGCATAAAAAGCGGTAGAAATGAAACTCCTACTAGCACCAGAATCAAATAATACAGTGGCACAATTTGGTTTACTAGAAACATACCTGACACGATATCAGAGTTTACTCTAGCCTCCTCCCACGTCATCGTGAAAACTCTATCACTTGCCCATCCTTCCTCCTTCTCCTGGCTTCTTCTTCATCCCAGAACTCTTGGCCCTTGGCTTCTTACAGTCCCTGCTCACGTGACCTTCCACGCCACAATTATAACACCATATAACCCCACACATCTCATTGATCTTCCTTGAAACCAGCGTCACCTGATCCGGTACCAGCCACGCCATTTCCTTGAACTTGGTGGTGTATTGCTGGTGGGTCATGGTTCCCGCCTCAAGCTGTAGGAACTCCCTCTGTATCTTGTCGAGTTTCCGGTGAGGACAGAATTCCTCAATCTCCATCTTTGTCAACTGTGACCATCTCATCCTACCAATGGCCCTGCTACCCTCAGCCTGGACAATGTTGTCCCACCAACATAATGCCGAGTCAACAAATGAGTGAGTGGCGAACTTCACTTTTTGGTCCTTGCAACACTCACTAATCTCCAACATCGCTTCCATCTCCCGTACCTTGCGGTGGGCAGCTGCAGCATTGCCATTGCTATCAAAAGTCGGGGGCTTGTATCTTTGAAATGCCCCATAGTTACAACCACATGCAGTTTCCTGCACAGCTTCTTCCTCCTCCTCCTCACTCGAGACAACCGTCTACTCTCTGGTTGTTCTCCTCCTTCTCTCCCAGTGGTCCTCCTCTTTTCCCTCCTTTTGTTCTCCCTTACAGCCTTAATCACTTTAGTCACCACAGATGGGAGAATCGTCTGCATAACTTGATAAACCTCCTCTACTACTGCCTCCTTCACCGAGGCCCTCAAGTTCACACTCTCATCGACGCCCTCATGCTGATGAACTTTAGGATCTGCAGGGGTCGTTTCAGCAGCCCTAGCCTTGTTCCTTGTGACACGCGGCTCAGTACCATGTCCACCACATGCTCCACCTCTAGAAGCCTTAGAAGTTCTACCTCCAGCCATATCTAAACACTATAATATTCAAACACTAACACGGTCATTCAAGGTAATAGCTCAGTTTATGTTGAGTATAGTAAGTCCCTAATTACAGTGGCCAGTTGTGGTTAGCCACTTACTTTACTCTTCACACCCCAAGCATTTCTTATCCTGACTACAGCAGTATCTAAATCTACTAAGAGCACATAATCCAGACAGCACATGCACATAATTCTGGTTAACGTCAAGAAAAGAAATACCTGATGGCATGTAGCTACTCGGGTTGGCATCCCTCCATTCATCCCATTTTCAGTTTAAGTTTAGGTTTATAAAAGGCAGGTAATCATTACTGAGGATGGCACATGGGGAGGCTGCTCGACAGGGCAAGACTGGCATCCATTCACGCATAATATTATTGTTGTTTTGTAATGCAATTAAATGATGCTTTTGTAACTTATACAATATTGTATTGCTTAACAACAGTAATTATTAATGAAATGAATGGCTTTTGTTAACTTAATTTCTGATACAATGTTTTATGAAATATATAGTTTTATGTATTTTTAGTGCTATGATTGACCAACTGTGAGGTCTCCAGGAACGGGACCTTAAAAGTTGCTATCAGAGCTAAAGTTTAAGTGAATTTCATTGACCACTGTTCTGCTTGTCTCAAAGGAAAACAACACAAATCTTCTCATAAACCAAAGCTTATGAACAGAAACATTACTCCATTGAACTTACTTCACATGGATATTTATGGACCAACTATTGTTATAAGCATTGGAAAGAAACAATATTGTTTGGTGATCATTAATGACTTTTATCACGATTTACATGGGTATTATTTTTACTTCATAAAATAGAAGCATCACAAATAATAAAAGACTTTATTACTAAAATTGAAAATCAAATTGATCATAAAGTAAAATCAATTAGAAATGATAATGGAATAGAATTCAAAAATAAAGATCTAAGTTCATTTTATGCAACCAAAGGCATTGCTCATCAATTTAGTGCAGCTAGAACTTCTCAACAAAATAGGGTGGGTGAAAGGAGAAATAGAACACTAATTGAAGCAGCAAGAACAATACTAGCAGATGCTAAACTGCCAATTACTTTCTGGGTAGAAGCAGTCAACACATCTTGCTTTATACAAATTCAAACTTTGATAATCAAAGAAAGCAACAGAACACCTTATGAACTTCTTTTTCATAGAAAACCATTCATTGGATTTTTCAAGTCATTTGGTAATCCTGTATAAATATTAAACACCCGAGATCATGTAGGAAAGTTTGCTTCAAAGTCTGATGAGGGATTTTTTTGTAGGTTATTCCTCTATTATAATGGCTTTCAGCGTGTTTAATCCTACGTTGAATATTGTTGATTAATCAACTAATGTTTAATTCAATGAACACTCCTTTCCTAAGTCAATAAATGGTCCTGACTCGCTGTTTGATATTGGCTGTTTTACTAGAACTTTTGATCAGTTTCACTTGTCAAATGCTGGTAACCTAGAATCAGTTGGAACTTCCTGAACTGTAAGGTCCCGTTCTCGGAGACCACACAGTTGCCTAATCGTAGCACTAAATATACATAAAAGTATACATTTCATAAAACATTGCAATAGAAATTAAGTCAACAAAACCCAATCATTTCATTAATAATTACTGTTGTTAAGCAATACAATATTGTATAAGTTACAAAAGCATCATTTAATTGCATTACAAAACAACAATAATATTATGCGTGAATGGATGCCAATCTTGCCCTACCGAGTAGCCTCCCCATGTGCCATCCTCAACAATGATTGCCAACTGAAAATGCATAAAAGTCAGCGTTGCTGAGTGAGTTCTAGTTTTAAAGTGTTAAAATACTTTATATGGTTCATATATGAAAATACTTTTTTCAATAAAAGACTTTCTTTACTTTCGTATGTGACCATTCATCGTACATACAACAAGGTATAACCTTATTCGTCATTCATTATCGTACGTGACCATTCATCGTTGGGCACATAGCCACCTGATTCCTGGCACACAGCCGCCTCATTCTCGGGGTAAAGTGACAAGGATCCCGTTTTGTACTGTTGAGCTAGCAACTCTCATTGATTTGTGAACCTCCTTTCACTTTGCTTGCAGGACTTTTCATTCATTCTTTCTTTATATTCCACTTTCATTTTCATTAATCTTATCTCTTCCTTTAATGATAATACTTTACATTTATAATCATAAACATATCACGTAAAGTCACACATCCATATATATAAGGAACATAAGAACAGAGTATAACCATGTATAAAATAGGCACATATAAGCCTTAAGTCAAACTAGGGTCAAAACCTTAAAAATCTGATTTCCCAAAAATTTCAAAACATTTTCTAAGTGTCCAGGTGCATGGGCACTATGCAGGCGCATGAGTCCTGCTTAGGCGCATTGTCACTATTCGGGTGCATGGCCCTAAACTTTACTGTTTTTCACCAATTCTTTGGCACATGAACTGTTTAGGCACATAGGCCTACACTTAGGCGCCTGAGTAAAAGTTGGGCGCATGGGCACTATTGGGGCGCATGACCTCGACACTTAGGTGTATGGGCTACTACTTAGGTGCATGAACTACTATTCAGGCGCATAAACATGCACTTGGTATTTCTAAGGCATTATTTAGGCGCATGAGCTACTGTTTGGGCGTATGAGGTTACTGTTTGGGCGCATTACCTTACTTAGACTTTCTAAGTCTATTTTCCAGGTGCATGAGTCCTATTTGGGCGCATGACCACCTATCTAGCATGTTATTAAGTCATTTTCAGTCCCAAACTTAATTCTAATGTGTTCTTAACTTATATATATACCCTTCTAAGCATCAATATCACATAAGCAACCATAAAAAATTAACATACATACACTTATACATATGGGTAACATACATACACATTTTTAAAAACGTCTTGCATGCATTTTCAGCCACAAAGAAGTTTAAAACAAGTAAAAACTAGGGTCTAGAAACTCACCTTTTGCAGCTTCCAAGCACAACTCTTTTAAAGTCGAGAAATCTTGATGTTTCTAACACCTAAACACCAAGAACACACAAACCCGAACACACATAACATATAAGAACATGCACTCTCGGTTTCATAGTCGAAAACACAACGAAAACCGGGTCAATTATGCAATAAAACTCTTACCTAGCCAAGAACAACTTCTTTCTCTCTCTAAAACCGATGAACACTCTGATGTTCTTCTTCTTCTCTTCTTTTGGATGACAAAAACAAATGTGAAACGCTGATATGGGCGGCCATTCCCCATATATATTAAAATAATGGGTTTTGTATTTATTTACACTTTGGCCCCCTCCACTTAAGCTCCTTTTCCTTTCTTTCAAGATACTCTTATTTTCTTTTTTCTTATTTCTTTTTTTCCTTTTAATTGACAAAATTTCCGGGCGTTACATGAACACTAGAAAGAAGAGGTGATTTTCCTATGATCCCTCCTACATTTGCTGATCAACTTGATGAAGATGTTCCATAGCAAGCTGACCATGTCAGACAAGAACCATAAAATCAGAGTGTTTCAACTGAGGCCGGTCCTAGTTCACTTCCTACTCCTTCAGAAGAACCATCAAATAAAGTTGGAAATCCAAAACCAACTGCAGTACCGATTGAAATTAAGAGAAATACAAATGATGATAGTCTTCAGAGTGCAGGAGACGCTGAAGTAGAGACTGGTGAAGCATTTGATTACTTTCATCACTCTCCCATATCACAACCTGAAAAGGCCTCTTACCAAGATGATCTGAATGTCTCCAACCTTGATGTATCTATTACTGGTGAATAAATTCCAACCACCAGGATACATAAGGATCGTCTAGTGTCAAGCATCATTGGTGAACTAGATGAGCGGGTGACAAGAAACAAGTCAAGTATTACAAATATCTGTTTGTTTTCTTGCTTTCTATGTTAAACAGTACCCAAGAATATAAATGAGGATCTTTAAGATAACAGCTAGATTAAGGCAATGTAGGAAGAGTTGCTCCAGTTCAAGAAACAAGATGTATGGAAACTGGTAGATGTTCCCGAAGGTCAATACCCTATCGCTACCAAATTTTCTATTTGGAAACAAAACTGATGATAGGGGCCTTATCATCAGAAACAAAGCAAGATTGGTGGCACAGGGATACACTCAAGAGGAAGGAATAGATTATAATGAAGTGTTTGCTCCTGTAGCCAGATTAGAAGCCATTAGACTTTTCCTTGTGTACTCTTCATCCATGAAATTCACTGTGTATCAAATGGATGTAAAGTGTGCTTTTCTTTATGGAAAAATTTCTAAAGAAGTCTATATGAGTCAACCCCCAGGCTTTGAACACCCAGATTTCCTTTACAGGGTATACAAGCTTGACAAATCTTTGAATGGTATACATCAAGCCCCATGAAAGTGCTACGGGACTCTATCATCTTTTCTTCTTGCACATGGGTACGAGAGAGGAAAGATTAATCAGACACTTTTCAAAAAAAGAAAAGGAAATGAAATATTGCTAGTCCAGATCTATTTGGATGATATCATTTTTGGCCTGACAAACAAGTAACTTTGCAAGGAGTTTTAAGACCTAATGCATTCCAAGTTCTAAATGAGTGCAATGGGAAAACTTACATTCTTCTTAGGGTTGCAAGTACAACAAATAGCAAATGGAATCTTCATCAATCAATCATAATATATAGTAACCATGTTGAAGAAATTTTATTTTGCAGATTGTCAGTCCATCTGAACTCCTATTGATACAAAGATAAATATTGGTCCAGATTCCGAAGGAAAATCAGTGGATCATACTCATTATCGATCTATGATTGGATCACTCATGTATCTAACAGCTAACAGACCTGACATAATATTTGGTGTATGTGTTTGTGCAAGCTATCAAGCAGATCCCAAGGAATCTCATGTGAATGCAGTCAAGAGGATATTCAGATATCTCAAGGGCAAGCCTACACTTGGATTATGGTATCCAAAGGAGGAGATTTCAATCTCTATGCCTATACAGACAGTGACTACGGGGGATGAAACTTCAATCAGAAGTCCACGTATGGCGGTTGTCAATTTCTTGGTACTAGACTGGTCTCCTAGCAGTGCAAGAAATAGATAAACGTGTCTGTTTTAAGAGTAGAAGCTGAATACATAGTAGCATCAGCTTGTTGCTCTCAAGTTCTCTGGATTCAAAATCAGATGCTTGATTATGGATTTAACTTCTTGCATACACCAATTCACATTGACAACACATAAGCAATGTTCATAACAAATAATCTAGTTCAGCACTAAAAAACGAAACACATTCAAATTAGATATCACTTTTTGAGAGACTGTGCTGGAAAAGGGTAAATCAAACTGATACAGGTCCACACAAACAATCAATTAGCTGATTTGTTCACTAAGGCATTTGATCCTAGTCGGTTTGAATTCTTAGTCGAATCAATTGGCATGATTAATCTTGAGTAAAAACCAAAATTAACAAAAACATTCAAATATTACAAAAAAATTAAAAAGAATTTATTTTGTTGAAAAATATGTTTTATACTTAAAATGGAAAATGATATAATTACAGTCATTATATCATTCATCATGCTTATTTCTAAATCTTGAATGATTGACATGACTTAACTGATATGCACGTAGGCTCAGCTTCGAAAACAAGATAATGCTGTGATGAACTAAAATTCATGTTAAACTGTGAAGTATTCATCGCAGAGTATAAGTATTAGCTTGTCCAAGTGTGTGTGTGTGTAGTAACTTAAACACACCAGGTAATGATGCCTTATGAATCTTATTCACCCACATCAGTTTGTTCTCTGTTTTGCTGAGCAAAGATTTGGAGAAACAAGCACATAGTGCTGATGTCATGATCCAGCAGGATTCCTAATGTGGAACACATCCAACCTGGATGAATTAATAAAAATACATTCCTTGTGAATGAACAAAAAGAATCCCAATGGGGATCACCTTCCAAAGTGAAGTAAAAAAAATCCCAATGTAGACCAAATAAACAAAAAGATCAAAGTAAAAGAATCCCAATGAAAATCAATCAAAATGAGATTTCATAATTTAAATGACCTTGTCATGTAAGTTGTGAAAAAGTTCTACCATGCATTTCATGTGGATGGTTGATCTTACAATGCTTCTGAGTGTGAGGTACATGTTGAATACTTAATTCACTTAAAACATGATAAAGATCACAAGCACCAAAATACTAACCAAGCATGAGTTCAAGAGGATAAATATACCTACAATCAATATGCTTATGATCATGTCTATTTTACTAACAACTGCATGCACTTGTGAAAGGTAAGATTGTATGATCCTAAATAAGGTATAGTTCCTCTCATGTACACATAAGAAAACAAAAATCACAAATATATTTTCTTTTCAAAATTTTAAATCTTTAAAGTTTTTATCCCATATGGATATAAACTTTAGGGGGAGTAATTAAAATTTTGATCATTATGTATAGTTATTTCTTTTCTTAATAATATAAAATAAAAAAAATGACTGTGTTGGTATAGAAGTTATACCATAGCATCTCAGTATATGTAGATATCTGGAAGCATAAAAGTCCAATATCAGGCAAAACTGGGAAACTTGTATCACAATTGGTGTACAATTCAATCCAAGTAAGAATTAACAATCCAAGCAACAATCAAAACTTCATAAAATCAAATCAATGGACTCATCTTCATAACAGTCAAATTAGAAGACACATCTTCATAAAACTCAGCTCAAATATAGCCAAAACTATCCACAGCAAAAACATTATTATTATTATTATTATTATTATTATTATTATTATTATTGTTATTGTTATTATTATTATTATTATTATTATTATTATTATTATTATTATTATTATTTTTTGACAAGTTCGAAATTTAATGCGGGTAAGAGCATTAGTTAATACGGGTGAAGGTAACCCATGCATATAACCTTACGGGTAATAGTTTTGTACAAGAAAAACACAAGTGAAACCTATGGGGATAAGTTAACTCTACCGCATTTGATTCAAAACAAATGCATAGAACAAGTTCAGAAGTGTTGAAAATTTATGTAGACAAAGTAGTTCTTCCGCATTTCTCTATGCGGTTAACATTTTGTTCCTCTGCATTTCTCTCTGCGGAGAAGTTCATTCAGCTGCATTTCTCAAATGTAGTTTACATCAATGCTGACAAACTTTGTTGTGTATTTGTACCAAAAATTAATAAAAATTGTGTTCACATTCTTTTGTCATGGTGTGTTTGAACCTCAATTATTACGGATGAAAAATTCAAATCGTAGAAATACAAAAATCCATCAGCATTAACAAGGGTGGTTGAAGGTCAAGAAATACTGACAAGATTTGTTCTTCCGCATTTGTTACAATATACAAATGCTGACAAGATTTGTTCTTCCGCATTGGCTATAGTGCGCAAATGCTGGAAGTCAAAACCATTCGCATTAGCTACGGTGCACAAATGCTGACAAGTTTTGTACTTCCGCATTTGTAACAGTACACAAATGCTGACAAACTTTGTTCTTCCGCATTTGCTACAATATAAAAACCAAAACTTTTGCATTTAATCAGAAACTTGTAAAGTTTGTGAAAGTTATTGAATTGACTATTTAAACACATTAAATGATAGACATTTAATAGTTTTCAAATTTGATAGAACTTAAAGTGCGACAAGCGGTTTCTTATACTGATCTTCATCCGTCATCAAAATCATCATTCATATACTGATTTGATCATCTAGACAACATCTTTTCATCTATATTTTGATTCTTAACAACCATAGTATCGAAACAAGGTGATAATCGATGGATTCTCTAACCATAATTATCAAACAAGTGACAAACCTAGAACCCTAGGTCAATAAAGATTCATAAAATTAACCTTGAACAATGGATTTCAACAACATTTTCAAGCATAATGAAACTAACATTAACGAGAATAACAATGAACGATCAAGTTTCAAAACCCTAGGTTCTTTGCATGAATAGGGGAACAAAGAACTAATAATGTTGAACTCAAACCCTTTGTTTCTGTGTTAAGTGATATTCAAAACAACTAAGATCATCAAAGACAAACATAAAACACATGAAAAATGATTCTTTATTACAAAATCAAGATAGGTCACATTCCTATGGAACAATACCTATCGAATTCTCAATTTTGACCAAATAAAGTCAAACTGAGAAATGTCAAACATGATTTTAGTTGCATGATTTGATCAGTGTTAGTAAATTACTAACACATATGTCTCTAATGTAGAGATCATGGCTAATCTGACGTGGAGCAAGCTCCACAATGTTAGCGGTTATTTGGATGCAAATGTGCCTGAAGCTGAAGGACTAAGAGATACGATCAGGTTTATCTCAACAACAAGAGTAACACATGCCATTACAGTCAGACCTATCATTTATGAGAATTTCATTAGATCTTTCTAGGGATCTGCTGAAGTAACTAAAGTAGATGGTGTGAACACAATTTATGGAAGAATCAATGATGAGCATACACTTACCATCACTAAACAAACTGTGAGACAGTATCTACAGTTTGGTGACGATACTGAGTCTCCCTTAGAGCTAGTGACATCATGACTTTCTTTGCAAACACTGGATATGAAGGAGAATTTGAAGGGAAGCAAATAGTGAAGGGACTAGTTGACCTCCAATGGAGATTCTTGATTCACTTGTTCCAGCACTTTCTATCCAAAACGAAGACTGGGTGGAATGATATTCCATTAACCATATCCTCAGTTATCTGTGCATTTTGTACTAACAGACAATTCAACATGCCTGCTTATGTATTTAGTGGCATGGTGTCAAATATTCAACAATGGAGAAGGCACATGTTTTTGATGTATCCTAGATTTGTTCAGTGCTTCATTAATAAAGCATTTCTAGACATTGCACCTGAAGGACTTGTAATGGTCATTCCCCAATACAATGCCAAGTCTTATAAATACATCAAGAAAAGAGATCTCAGGAACTTCTATAGTGGAATATTCTTTCCTCTGCTTCCATGGATGTTGCAACAGATAAATCAAGAAGAAGTTCATAACGTACAAGAAAAAGAAGCTGCTCTTGTTAATAAGCATGAAGTTATAGAAGAACAACCAGCTGCTCATGACTAATGACCTATTGATGAGCAAGTTGAAGAAGCTGATGTAGGACAAAGCACAGTGTCACCACATGTTGATGTAGGTGGTGATCTTCACACTGGGACTTCTATCCAAGAAGCTGACATTCCATCACCTTTCAGATCATTTCCAATCCATTCTCCAATTCACTTTTCTCCACTTCATTCTTCCCCAGCTGCTGTTGCTGCTTCTGTTAAATCTAGTGAATCTATCAATTCATCAGATGAATCCAAGTCATCTTCGGATAAGGAGGATGAATATGCTAAGATGTCTGAAAGATTAGCTCAATAAGAGGCAGGTGCTTCAGAAAGCTATGCTGAATCTAAGGTTAATCACCCAGATGCTAAAGATGAGATGATCTTGGAGCTATTGTTAAAAGTAGCAAGAATGGAAAAACTGCTTGATAGAAGATCTGGTATCAACAGAGACATACTTCTAGAGTTAGATGAGAAGCAAAATATGAGTCTAAGAAAGAAGAGAAAGATAAAGAAATTGATAGACTCAAAGCAGCTCTAAACCAAGACAAAGACGAAATCAGTGGCCATATGGAGTCTGTGATTATTCAAACTCTTGCTATGGAAGAACAAGAGAATCTTCTTAATGTACAGACTGATATCATAGCTGATCTTCAAAGGAAAATAGAAGCTCTATCAAAAAGAGTTTTTGAACTTGGAAGGCTAATAACGATCAAAGAAGAGATGATAAAAGAAAAAGAAAAGAAAGATGATGATAAATATGATAAAGAAAAGGGCGATGAGGGAGGAAAAGAAGAAATAAATGACAATGAAAGTGTCTCTGGTGAGAGTAGCAGTGATGATGACGACTCTTCATCTTCAAAGAGACAAAGAACAACTGAATCTGTTAAAGAAGTTGAATCTACTAGTGTAAGGGAAGAAGAAGAGAGTATGGCCATGTTTGTCTATTCTGGTCAACCCTCTGAGAAAATTCATGAGGAGACTGAATTAAAGAGATGATTGAAGAACTAGATAGATACTCATATAGGGATTTCATTATTGATGAAGATTTTTGGGATTTTGTAAGAGACCCAAGAACTACATCTAAACCTATTGTGGTAATTCCTAATACTCCCGTGCCATTAGAGAAAAAGCTAAGCTTAGAGATTATTCCAGCTATTACTTTGACTGATGAGCAAAAAGAGCTTATCAGAAGATAATGTGAAGAAATCAAAGAAAAAGAAGAAGCTGAGAAACAAGAAAAAGAACAAAAATAGAAAGAAGATGAATCCTCTGTACCATCCTCATCCGGACCATGTATGCACACATATACAAGGAAGAGGAAGTACTTGTCTGAAAAGGCCAAGGGTAAAGGCCTATGGAAGAAGAGGAGCCTGTTAAAAACAAACAAAAAGATGATCCGAGAAGCCTTGCCGCTATAGCTCAATTTCTAAAAGAACATAAGAAGGCTGAGGAACAAATGAAGAAAAATATTGAAATGATAACCTTGGAAGAAGGAGAGATAGAAGGTGGATTAGGAAAGCTAAGTTGGTGAAACTGTGATTAGAGACAGTCCTGTAAAGGCTGAAACTTCTGTTGAAGAGATGGTAGAGAAAGCACAATCTGATGATTTTATAGTAAAAGCCATGTAATTAATCAATCACGGTTATGATGCAGATGAAGATTTTGGAATGACCTATGAGTCTATGGTGGAAGAAGTGAATAAGTTGAACAAACTTCTTGATCCTACATATGTGACTGAGTATGAAAAGAAAACAGTCATGTCACCAGCTACATTCACTCAAACCCATACCCAACTGTCTGAAGCTCCTGAATCTCAATATCCTGATCCCCATAGTATGACTGACAGGGAAATAAAAGAATATATCTCTAAACAAGGTTTTACAAGAAGAAAACTGGGTAACATGAAAACAAACTCCCTTACAGCTGCAATCCTCAAGATGATTAATGATAAGAAATTAGAAGAAGAGGTTGTAGGGAGGAAACCCAGATCTAGAGTATCAGCTCATGATATCTAGCTCACCACAAAAGACCATGATGTCTCAGCACTCATGCATCATAAGAATCGTAAGTGGTTTATTGGACCCTCTCAATTGAAACTTCAAGAAGGGTTACTCAGATTAGAGATGATAAAGGGTGTGCCTGCTCTAGAAGGCAAAGTAGATGTAAAGATCATTGCCTGGAAGTATGATAGTGACTGGAACATGGTCATGGTCAAAAGAATCTCAGGGTTAGTACAGTTCTTCACAGAGTATACTGCTTTAATGAACTCCCTACAGATTCACGACTTGATAGAATTGGCAGAACTTGAGTTGATCAATTATAAATCAATGTATAGAGGATATGAGTTTGAAGATACATTAAAGATATTCAGGAGAACTAATAACTTCAAATATCTTAAAGCTATCTGCATAAGGAAAGACAACACTTTCCAAAATCCTCTAGAAAAGAAGAAGAAAACCAAAGTGACTGAAGAGTTGGTATTTCCTGAGCTGAATGTAAAAGCAACTAAATCTTTGAAAAGGAAGATGGTGGCTGGTACTCATAAGAAAAAAACAATCTCAAATGTTTTCTATGATGAAAAGACTTATGAGTTGGTTATTGATAGAAAATAAGAAGGAAAAGAAGGCTCAGAGATTAGGTTGTCTAGTGGATATGAGGTAAGACTACTTGATGAATCCTATATTCACTACATCTTCACAAGAGACTTCAGAGAAATAGATAACAAGCTTGGAAAGGCTAATATGTATTTCTTTTTGAAATGCATCATAATATTGAAGATGGCCTATGACATAATCAATACAAAGAAGGAGCAGAGAAAGAAGAAGAAAGTCCTTCTCTAATTGGAAAATATAGTAAAGCTTGAGGTTTATGCAGGTGGATCTTTATTGATTCACAGAGATGGACTTTCCACAGTATCTGTGTGGGAACCCATATCTCTAAGGCAGATTCCTGTTGAGGCTATTCATACTATAAACCAAATGAAGATCCATGTGCTGAGCAGAGACAAGATGGCTGAAGCTCGAGACTTCTCCAACATGATCAAAGCCATTCTGGATCCATCACTGGCAGACCCTGTACAAGCTCTATCACCACCAGTCCAAGCATCAGTAGAAGACCTAATAGAATCTTCACAACCTCCACCACCAACAAACCCTTGAAGTACATAGGCTGTATAATCCTTAAGGGGGGTATTGTTGAACCCTGAAAGGATCACACATGCCAATTCAAGAGGTGGTTGAAGGTTGCTCTATTGGAAACTCCCACAAGTCCAAGAAGATATTCCGGTGTAGAAAAAGAAGAATTAAGACCAAGTGTGGTCTATTTGTATTAGTTCATACGGATGACCAACAGAAGAAATGCTAACAAGCATTTGTTCATTCGTATTAACTAATACGGATAGCTAGAACAAATACGGTCAAGTATTTGTTCATCTGCATTAACCAATGCGGATGCTCAAGACAAATGCGTAAGTATTTGTTCATCCGTATTTGTCAATGCTGATGAAGAAACTTAATGTTGAAGACACACAAGAAATGCTGATGAAGTACAAGTCATCCGCATTAGTTAATGCAGATGAGCAAACACAAATGCTTATTAGCTTTTTGTACTTAGGCTAGTATTCTGATGCGTAGATGTCAGGGTAGTTTAGTCATTTTGTACAATCTTTATGTCAGCCTATAAATGGAATGAATACTCTGCTTTTGTAAGTTTTTTGATTATAAGTGTTTTCAGTACTCAAGTTTCAAAGGTTTTAAGGTTGTCAATTTACTGTATTGAAAACCCTAGCACCCACTGTGACTTGTTTACCATAAATCAATATACAAAACATTTATGAGTATTATTTCAGCATTGAATGTTCGTTGGTTCTATATGTTTGCTACTTAATCGTTGGCTCAATCATCATATTCGGTCCTTGTTGAAGTCACATCAACAAAGAATTCCTTTCTCAGACCAAGTCACAAATGATCTAAGGAAACCAATAAAAGGTCTCCTTTTATACCACAGCTCATAAGAAGTCTTACCATGAGTCTTAGCTACTAAAACTCTATTCTTCACATAGTAGGCAGTGTAGACTGCCTCTGCCAAGAAGGTGATGGGTAGTTTAGAGTCTCTATAATATGGTTCTTACAGCTTCAATAAGTGTCCTTTTTCTCCTCTCCACAACACCATTTTGCTGAGGAGTCCTAGGAGCACTATATTGTCTTGCAATATCCTTTTGATCACAAAATATATTAAGGATCTGGTTTTTGAATTCAGTTTCTTGATCACATCTTATGATTTTAACCTTGTGATCATATTGATTCTCAATTTTTAGAATGAAGTTCGTCAAAATATTAAGAGTGTCATCCTTAGTTCTAAGGAAGAAGACCAATGTGAATCTTGTGAAATCATCTTTGATCACTAAACAGAAAGAGGTCCTTCCTAGACTCATTACACTGGTAGGGTGAAAGAGAACCATATGTAACAAGTGTAGGGGTGTACTGACGGAGTTCCTTTCCTTTGGCTTGTGAGACACTTTGTATTGCTTCCATTTCAGACAAGCAACACAATGATCATCACTTGTACACTCTTTCTTTGGCATTCTAGCTACCAAATCATTCTTAATGAATTTATTCATGTTTTTAAAGTTTACATGACACATTCTTTAATGCAAGAGGAAAAACTGATCACCATTTGCTTAGATAGAAAGCAAGAAACTTCTCCTGAAGGGGATGTTTCTTTCAAATCCATCTTCTACATATTCCGTTTCCTAGGTTCTTTGAGCAGGATATACTCTTGAGGAATGACCACCTCGGGATTAAGAACAATGCACTCATGCCCAATGAAAAGTATGTTGTGTCTCTGATTACAAAATTGGGACACACTTAGTACATCGTACCCAGACTTCTTGACAAAGTTTACCTTCTTAATGCTGAGCTTATCATTTATGACCCTGCCCCTTCTAGTAATGTAACCATCTAAATCTCCACTAAAAGCAACAAGCGCTCTATCAATTTTGTCAAAGTTTTAAAGTAAAGAGCCATTGCCTGTCATGTGGCTGGAACAACCACTATCAATGATCCATACATTCCTTTTGGTCTTTAGTTGTTCCTGCACAAAAGCAGATGGTTAGTTATATTTGGCCCCCATGCCTTGTTGGTCTCGGGCTTGTTAAAGTGAACTGAAGACAATCCAACAACGATTGATCCTATATTTAGGCTTTGAGGAACATTATCCGTTGTTAATGATGAACTCTTAGTCATATGGTCTTCCTTTATCTTCCACACCATCTTTGGAAGATTAGACTTGATTTTCAACACTTCAGAAGTTTTGATGACTTTGGAAGTTTTGGAGACTATACCTTTGGAAGAGTTTGCATCCAGTAGACTTCAGTACTTCAGAAGCATTCCTTTCTTCTGAAACCAAATTTTCTTCCGAAGGCAAGGTTTCACTTATGTTCTTCTTCACTTTGGAGCTATCAAAAGGAAAAGATTTTCCTTTCGAAGCTATCTTCTTCTTCTTCTTCTTCTTCTTCTTCTCGGAAGTCTTCTTCTTAGTCATGCGGATAGTACTTTTAGGATTATAGATAAAATCCTTAGAAAAATGTGTTAGGACCGTGTACGGACAGAGTACTAACTGATTCAACGTGATACCGAATCAAATAGCGCGGAATTCTATTTGATTGGCGATCCAATCAGGGAGAACGTTAACCGGATCAAACCTAACGATTAGAATACGTTAAGAATGAAGTAGGAATGATCAGAAATGCTCTGTGAAGTTGGAAGGGACGCACTGTGCGAACTTGGACGACTAGGGTTGTGAATTATCGAAGTGTTTTGTTTTTCCACGAATTAAGTGATATTTATAGGTTACAGCTTTCATTCGTACGACTGAGCCAAGCGACTAGCTCAGTCGTGCGACTGAGTCATACGATTGATTCATTCGTACGACTGAGTCAGTCTTATGACTCAATCGTGCGATTGACTCAATCACCTGGTT
>BJCO01469141.1:0-14747 GCA_018326465.1 Flaveria floridana | reverse complement strand
AATGGGTGAGATCCAACCTAGGGGGAGTATTGAAAATCAAGATAGGTTGGACTCACCATTAGATTAGTGTTTGTTTATCTTTCTTTGTAATAGGATCTATGTTAGTTTCCTTTGTATGTTTGTTTAGTTTAAATCTGTATATTTTGCTGTCTAGCGAAAGTATAGTTTCGGCCTGGCGAAACTGTTAGTTTCTGCCGGCGAAACTGTTAGGTTTAGAACATATTCACCCGGCGAAACTGTTAGTTTCTGCCGGGCGAAATTATAGTTTCGCCAGTATAGTTTCGCCCACAGCGAAACTATACACGAAACTATGACAGCTATATATAGATTTCTTTTGTCTAATTGTTAGCCATCCTTGCAAAAACCCTAATCGTGTATTACTGTTGCAAGAGGCTATTATAAGCTTGTTCTTTCTGAATACATTGAGCTTATTTCATTTCATTCAATATTGTTCATCATGAAAACCTTATTTGAAAGTTTTTTGGTGTTATTTTGATCTTCATCTCTTAGTGTTTGTTATGTGTGTTTGGTATTGAACGATTCAAGCATTCTTCTGCACTAAAAACCGATCAAATGGACCAACACCTATATACCTCGGGCTTAGCTTACCCTTTTTCCGGAACCGAATGATTCCTTTCCAAGGTGAGACCTTCAACATAACTCGGTCGCCCACATTGAATTCGATCAGCCTACGCCTCTTGTCGGTGTACGGCTTTTGTCTATCCTTCGCCGCCTTTATAAAGGCTTTGATCTTTTCCAATTTTTCAGTTGTAGCCTCGATCACCTCAATGCTTCCCAACTCTTTCTGCCCAATATCACCCCAACATACGAGTGTCCTACATCTCCTACCGTATAGCATCTCGTAAGATGGCATACCAATGCTGGCATGATAACTATTATTGTATGAGAATTCAGCTAACGGTAAGTGATCATCCCAACTTCCTCCAAAATCAATCACACATGCCCGAAGCATATATTCAAGCGTCTGGATCGTCCTCTCAGACTGACCATCTATCTGAGGATGATAAGTTATGCTAATGTGTAGCCTCGTCCCCATGGCATCATGGAATCTCTTCTAAAACTTTGATGTAAACCGGGTGTCATGATCCGACACGATAGACACCGGCACACCATGACGAGCTACAATCTCTTTAAAGAATAGATCCGCCAATCTCTCAGAAGAATACGTCTTGCGGATCGGTAGTAAGTGGGCGCTTTTCGTCAGTCTATCCACAATCACCTATATGGTATCGCACCCGCTCGTCATACGAGGTAGCTTAGTAATAAAATCCATGATGATGTGCTCCCACTTCCACTCAAGTATATCCAATGGTTGGATCTTCCCGTATGGCTTCTGATGTTCTGCCTTCACTTGCAAACAAGTAAGGAACTTGCTCACGTACTCTACTACATCGCGCTTCATTTCCGGTCACCAATAAACTTTCTCCATGTCCTGATACATCTTCGTTGCACCGGGATGAATTGAGTATTGAGTTTTATGAGCTTCATCCATTACTCGTCCCTTTAGATCACAGTAACGAGGGATCCATATCCGTCCATTTTAGGTTTTAACACCGAGAGTGTTCTCACCCAATTCTTTGACTAAACCTCTCATTCGCTCGGAGTTTAGGTGATCTTCTTTTAACGCCTCATCTTGGAATTCCTTCACCTGTGTCATCACATCAGCGATCATAACCAACTGATAAGCTTTCACCCGAATCGGCTCGGGTCTCTCTTTTCGGCTAAGGGCATCGGCCACGACGTTAGCCTTCCCTGGATGGTAATGGATCTCGCAGTCATAATCTTTGATAAGCTCTAACCATCTTCTCTATCTCATGTTGAGATCCTTTTGCTCGAAGAAATACTTCAAACTCTTGTGGTCCGTGAAGATGGTGCACTTCGTCCCGTATAAGTAGTCCCTCCAAATCATCAACACAAAAACCATAGCCGCTAACTCCAAATCAGGCATAGGGTAGTTGACTTCATGGCTTTTCAACTGTCGGGATGAGTAGGCTATCACTCTTCCATGTTGCATTAGCACGCAACCTAGCCCCAAATATGATGCATTCGAATACACCACTAAGTCCTCACTCCCTCGGTAATGTCAAAATAGGAGCTTGAGCCAATCTCATCTTCAACTCTTCGAAAGCATCCTCCTGTTTTTGACTCCATCCAAACTTCACATCTTTGCGGATCAATTTAGTCAAAGGTGAGGTTATCTTAGAGAAGTCTTGGAAGGATCTCCTGTAATAGCCCACCAAACCCAAGAAAATACGGATCTCGGATGGTGTCTTCGGATACTTCCATTGCATCACTGCCTCAACCTTTGTCGGGTCTACCATAATTCCTTTCGCATTTACCACATGACCCAGAAATTGCACCTCACGCAACCAGAAAGCAAATTTAGAGAATTTAGCATATAACTTCTCTCTCCTAAGTGTCTCCAATACTTCACGTATGTGGCCAGTATATTCCTTCTCGCTTTTCAAATAAATCAGGATATCATCAATAAACACAATCACTGATTTATCTAACATGGGCTGACACACTCGGTTCATCAAATACATAAAGGCAGCTGGCGCGTTAGTCAAACAGAAAGACATAACGAGAAACTCGTAGTGTCCATAACGCGTGCGAAAAGCTGTTTTAGGAATGTCCCGCTCCTTCACCATCAACTGATGGTAACCAGATCGAAGATTTATACTCGAGAACCAACTGGCACCTTGAAGCTGATCAAACAAGTCGTCAATCCTTGATAATAAATACCAATTCTTTACCATCAACTTATTGAGCTTTTGGTAGTCGATTCACATCCGCATACTATCATCCTTCTTCTTCACAAACAACACCGGAGCACCCCAAGGAGAGATGCTCGATCGAATGAATCCTTTATCCATCAACTCCTGCAGTTGATCCATTAGTTCCTTCATCTCATTAGGAGCTAATCGATACGGTGCTTTGGCAACAGGTTGAGCACCGGGTATCAGATCAATCTGGAACTCAATTCGCGATCCGGTGGCACTCCTGGTAAATCCTCTAGGAACACGTCTGGGAAGTCACATACCACTGGTACATCGGACCACATCCTTTACATAGGCTAGATAGGCACCATATCCACATCTCATGTACCTTCCCGCCACCATCATCGAGATTACCTTTAGAATCGTAGTGACGCGATCACCGTAGACCGCCACCGAACTTCCATGGGGCGCAACTAATCGAATCATCTTCTTTCGACACATGATGTTTGCTTCATAGGTTGCTAACCAATCCATCCCTAGTACTACATTAAATCCACCTAGGGGCATCATATATAACTTAGCAGCAAACCTATGACCTTCTAAATCTATGGCATAGTCCTCTATCACATCTATAATTCTAGTGGACCTACCAATAGCAGTTTCTACATCAAACGGATCACTAATACTTCTACTACTAACAGATAACTTATCACAGAAAGCAGTAGAAATGAAACTCCTACTAGCACCAGAATTAAATAACACATAGGCACAAATTTGATTTACTAGAAACATACCTGACACGACATTGAGATCTTCTCTAGCCTCCTCCCACGTCATCATGAAGGCTCTAGCAGTTGCCCTCTATCCTCCTTCCTCCGGCTTCTTCTTAGCCCCAGAACTCCCAGCCCTTGGCTTCCTGCAGTCCCTGCTCACGTGGCCTTCCTCACCGCAGTTATAACACCGTAAAAGTCCACACACCTTCGCCACATGACCAGGCTTCCCACATTTGAAGCACACATTCATCCCCCACTTGCACTCACCATCATGCTCTCTTACACACTTACTTCACTTCTTCATCCTCGAACTTGAGGACACCATCCTTCGGTCATCCACTTTCCTCCTCTTGTTGTTTGGAGTGAAACCACCATGTCCAAACCTCTTCCTTCCCCAGCTCTTATCACCATCACCCTTCTTCTTCACCTCGACTACTGCCATTTCCCTCTCATCATACAACCTACCTACCAGGTCTACCACCGATCGAAAGGTACACTATCGGGCAGCGATCAAATGCCTACGTACGTCAGCTGGCAATCCCTGTATGTACTTATTGATCTTCCTTGACATCGGCGTCACCTGATCTGGCACCAACCTCACCATCTCATTAAAATTGGTGGTGTACTGCTAGTGTGTCATGGTACCAGCCTCCAGCTGCTGGAACTCCCTCTCTATCTTGTCGAGTTCTCGATGAGGACAGAATTCCTCGATCACCAGCTTCTTCAACTCTGACCACCTCATCCTACTGATGGCCCTGCTACCCTCAGCCTAGGTAATATTGTCCTACCAACATAAGTTCATGTCCACAAATGAGTGGGTAGCAAACTTCACCTTCGGCTCCTCTTGGCACTCACTGATATCGAGTACCGCCTCCATCTCTCTCACCCATCGGTGAGCAGCAGCAGCAGTGCCACTCCCATCAAATATTAGGGGCTTGCATCTTTGAAACGCCCCATAGTTGCAACCACGTGAAGTTTCCTGCACAGCTTCTTCCTCCTGCTCGTCACTCGAGACAATCGTCTCGGTCTCCGATCGCTCCCTTTCCTCCCTTCCGGTGGTCCTTCTCCTCTCTTTCTTCTTGTCCTCTCTTACAGCTTTGATCACTTCAGTCACTACAGACGGCATAATCTTCTGCATGACTTGATGCACCTCCTCTACTACTGCCTTTTTTACCGAGGCCCTTAGATTTGCACTCGCATAACCACCTTCCTGGTGATGCACTTCGGGCTCTTCCCGGGCCCTCTCAGCAGTCTTAGCCAGGTTCTTAGTGACACGCGGTTCAGCACCACATCCTCCATGTACTCCTCCCCTAGAGGCCTTAGATGATCTACCTCCAGCAATTCTCTAATCACTATAAGATTCAAACACTAACACGGTCATTCAAGGAATAGCTCAGTTTATGTTAAGTATAGTAAGTCCCTAATTACAGTGTCTAGTTGTGATTAGCCACTTACTTTACTCTTCACACCCGAAGCATTTCCTATCCTGACTACATGAGCATCTAAGTCTACTAAGAGCACATAATCAAATAGCATGCGTAGATAATACCGGTTAACATTAAGAAAAGACATACCTGATGGCACGTAGCTACTCGGGCTAACATCCCACCATTTGTCCCATTTTCAGTTTAAGATTAGGTTTTTCAAAACATTTAGCCAATTCTCTAAAACTTTGTCTCTGATACCAACTTGTAAGGCCCCATTCCCGGGCACCTCACAGTTGGTCATTCATAGCACTAAACATACATATTATTATACATTTCATAAAATATCATAGCGGAAGTCATTAACAAAAACTATTCATTTTGTTAATAATTACTGTTGTTATGCAATACAAAACTCTTCAACTATAAAAGAAAACGTCCGATTAATTGCATTACAAAACAACAATAATAACATGCGTGAATGGATGCCAGTCTTGCCCTGCCAAGTAGCCTCCCTGCGTGCCATCCTCAGCAATCTTTACCTGCCAACTAAAAATGCATAAAAGTCAGCATTGCTGAGTGAGTTCTAGTTTTATAAGTATCAAAATACTTTATACGTTTCATACGTAAAAATACTCTTTCCCATAATACTTTCTTTACTATCACACATGTTCATTCGTTGTCGTACGTGTTCGTTCGTTCATACTTTATCATTTCACTCGTTATTACTCGTTTCGTACTTCATCCTTATCTTTCGTTAACGATCATCTCGTACTTCATTACTTCATTCGTTTCATACTTTATCATCTTGCTCTTTTCGTACTTATTCTAGATCCTGCCAGGCTTTTCCCCCATCACGGTGCAAAACCACCATTCCGAGCACAAAGCTCCTTTACTAATTGGCACGAAGCCCGTGGCCCGAAGCCACCATTCTAGGCACAAAGCCCCGTTACTAACTGGCACAAAGTCGTATCATATATTGGCACAAAGCCCGGGGTCGAATGACAAGGATCCCGTTTCGTACTATGGGTTCAGTCACCTAGACTGATCCCTCTGTGTATGAACCTTTATAGGTTAAAATCGCACATTATAACACATAGTTGAGCTACCAACTCTCAAGGAGTTGTAATCCTTATTTGTTTCTGCTTGCAAGCCTTTACTTTCTTTCATTACATTTCACTTTTAATCTCTATTATCTTTCTTTTCATTATGTTATACTTTACATTCATTCACTTATTCGTCATACTACGTAAACTAATAACATAATACTTAACGCATATTATATTTCAATATAAATACGTTTTTGGAAACTAATAAAAGATAACAACTCATATAAATATGCATATCATACATTCATCATAATATCATGCATTTCTATTCATAAACATTGATTTATTCATGCTTAGAATAGTCCAAAACAGCCCACAAGTCAAACTAGGGTCAAACTCTAAAATTCTGTTTTTCCTCAAAATTCAGAAAAGTTTTCTAGGTGTTGGGCGCATGGGCACTATTTAGCCGCATCGGCCATGTTTGGGAGTTTCTCAACTCTGTAGGCTCATGAGCTTACACTTAACCATTTCAACACTTAGGCGCATGAGCCTCTTGGGCGCATGGGCACTATTTAGGCGCATCAGCCTTGTTTGGGCGTTTCTCAACTATGTAGACGCATGAGCTTACACTTAACCATTTCAACACTTAGGCGCATGAGCCTCTTGGGCACATGGGCACTATGTAGACGCATCACCCTGTACTTAAGCGTTTCAGCTAACACTTAGGCGCATGGACTACTGTTCAGGCGCATGGACCTACACTTTGAAATTCTAAGACATTATTCAGGTGCATGGGGTACTGTTTGGGTGTATGAGCCTATACTTAATATTTCTAAGCAAAAACTTAGGCACGTGGGCCCTGTTTGGGGCATGAACACCTTCTAATATGTTTCTAACATATTTTTCAATCCCAAAGCTCATCTTAAACATATTCTAAGCTCAATATAACCATTCTAAACATCATCCAAGTAAGAATAACCATAAATCATCTAAACTCATACACATATACATACGGTTACATGCATTAAAATCATAAACTAATTTTGTATGCATTTTCAACCCCGAAAATCTTTAAAACATTTAAAAGATGGGGTCTAGAAACTCACCTTTTGCAGCTTCCAAGCACAACACCCTCAAAATCACGAAATCCTGATGTTTCTAGCACCTAAACACCAAGAACACATACCCAAAAGCATATAGACATATAAGAATATGCATATTTCGGTTACATGGTCACAATCCTTAAAACCGAACTTAATAATACTAAATCTTGCTTACCTTTGAAGATTTCAGCCTCTTTCTCTTGAACAACCGAGAGAAACTTCGGTTTCTGTTTTTCTCTTCTTCTTTTGTCGAAAAGCAGATGGGATGGGATGTTATGGGCGGCCATCCCCTTTTAAAACATTAAATAATAATGTTTTGTCCTTTTTACACTTACACCCCCTCTACTTTTGGCTGCTTTTTATTTCTTTCAAAATACTTTTTGTTTCTTTTCTTATTATTTTTCTTTTCTTTTGTCTAACTAGAAATTTTGAGTGTTACAATGGATAGGGGCCATAAGTATTAAAGACCTTGTAGTGCTAGGTGATCTCTTAATAGAATCTTCATCAGCATCCATCTCTATTTGATAGGCACTTAGAATGTCATACAGTTTTTGAAGACTCAAGGTCTTGAGGTTATCAGTGCTTCTAATGGTCACCGTGAAGACTGTCTATGATTTAAGAAAATTCTTGTTAGAACTTCTTTAGAATATCACTATTCTCTATTTTCACAAAAGCTTCACTAAGAGAGTCTAGATGCTCAATATATCTTTAGATATGTTGATGTCATTGTTTCTCCTCATATAAAACCAAAATTCTCAAATTCTCATTTCAAGACATCTCTTTTGTTCTCTTTCATCTCTTCAGTTCTTGCATATCTTTCCTTTAAGGCTTCTCATAATTTTTAGGCAGTAGTGAATTTCTTGAAGCCATGAATGATGTTGTTAGGAATGCTCATTCTGATAAGCCATAGAACCTTGTAATTCACCTCCATTTTCTTCAGATCTTCATCAGAATACTTGGTAAGGTCTTTAGGAATCATCATACCTCATTCACCAACAACTTAAATCATAGGAACATATGGCCCGTTAAAAATAGACAACTAGAATTTATAATCCAAATTTCTTAAGACATCTTCCATCTGGATCTTCTAGGTTTCATAATCATTTTGAATGAACATTGGAGGTTTGGTTTTAATATTTTCATTTCATGCTTGATTAAGATAGCAACAACATCTATCTTTGTAAGGGTATAAGTGTTTGAGAAAATGATATAAAGAAACCAAGTGATTTGTTGAAAGAAGTTTCAAACAAATAAAGACCCATAGCTCTGATACCACTTGTAGGATCGTAAATAAAACAATACCTTTCTATAGATCAGTAGATAATAGATGTGGAATCTCTATTAGTTGCTTACTAACAAACACGTAGATGATAAATCAAATGATATAACATAAAGTTCTTGTAAAGTATTCACTTGATCATAGTTCACTGATTACAGAAGCAATAACATGAATACAAATGGGCAAAATAACTAACCTCCAAACTTATAATTATGAGGTATTTATACTAAGAAACATAAATACCAGAACAAATCTTGAACATCTATTCTAGATTTAGGATCCATGACATGTTCCAGCCATTGATCTACACAATATGGTATACCACGAATGTGTAATATAATTGGCTAAAATACAATGTACAATATAAACAAAAATCAACACAACAGGAAATCATCAGTTGTAGTGTTATAGTATTCCCACTACTCTCCAGGAATTACATTCTTGTCTACAAAAGTAGTGAATCAGTACATATATCTATAGATCAACAGATAGACTATGAATGTTGATTTATGGTAGTTCAATAGTTGGTTTGACAAATGTGATCTTCAACAGGTAAATACATCTTAGCACTTGGACATTCCACTATCAGTACTTATTTTTTGATAGCCACATCCTTTAATATCAAATAAAATAAAGGGAGGATGGTATGTTAAGTGTCTAAGTGGCTAAAACAAAAAAGGTATGGTGAGAGTGTGTAGGTTGCCTGGCCGAGAAGGGGGGTGTGATGGTTAGTATTTGAATAGTTATGTTCCTAGTTAGTTTAGGATGATTTAGTTTATAGTGGTGAGTAAAAAAAATTAAAATAAATACATATTAAGATGTTATATATGATAGTAGTTTAAAGTGGCATAGTACTTGTATGTATGAACATACGTCATGCATAAACGGTTACGTATAAATGGGAAGGTATGCATGTACATGATTATATTTAAAAGTTATGCAATGAAAATACATGTACATATGACAATATGTGTTTTATAAAAACTTAGATACATATAAGGATATACTAGTACAAGACTTGATTGTTTGAGAATTATGCATTAAAAATGTTTGCCATGTTTTCTTATAAATTCTTAAAAAAATTCAAATAACTACAATGGATGTCATATGATAACCGAGTTTATAACTAACTAACACTAATGATGCACATTGTCTAGAACTACTATGGATAAATAATTGAATATAGACTTGAAAATGTGACGAATGATATATTGTACCTCGGTCCAGTAGTGAATATGAATACAAGAACATGACCAAGACTGCTACTGAAATTATATGGATAAATCATCTTCTATGAAAGGTACATGACAACGTGACACAGCGGCGTTATCATGTGGCACTAAAAGTGCCTTATTCATGACCAAGAATCCGGTTTTAAAAAAAAACATGTCAATCATGATTATCATTTTGTTAGAAAACTTGTTCTTCCTTTGAACGACATACTAAGTTCATCTCCACTAATCTTCAAGTGGCCGATATTTTCACCTGAAAGTTTTCACATACTCAGTTTGAATTTTTTGCTCTATGCTTCTTCGTGGACCAACACCGTTTCGCTTGAGGAAGATATAGATAATTATGAGCTACTATAGGAACTTATAGTGTATATCTTTGTGTTTCTTATTCTCCTCAATAATAGGATATTATTATTGTATCTTTTATCCATTGTTCAATACATATACTCATATCACCCACGAATATGGAAATACAAAATATCTTTTTCTTAGTTATCGTGTCATTAAGAACCGTCATTACAATTGTATTATGTAGTAGTAGATGAAACTTTAATTAAATTAAGAAATCCAAAACATAAACCAGGAGGCCATTGATATCACTAAAGTACAGTTATAAAACTTCTATATACTCAACAAAACTGGGAGTTTGATAAATGTGTGACGGTGATACTTGTTTGTTTACTAGTACAATTCTTATTTAGAATGGTTTAACTGTGAAAAAAACCTTCTCACTAATCATTATTAGCACGAGTTGTGATAGACATGCAAAAGTTATTGTGCTTGTTCTGTATAAAAATATCAGCGTTACTGATGTATTTATAATGAAGCCATATGATTATGTTAAGAAATCTAAAATATAAGCATGGAGCCAATATATAACTAAAATACAAGTAGAAAACCTCTAGGTACCTAACAAAATTGGGAATATAATACATGATGTGATTAGGTAGTCAACAATATTACTGACAAAAATCAAAAAAAATAATCCAAAAACCCTAATAATATATTATGATTACTATGACTATGAAGACCCATGTTTTGTGCTCTAGTTTCTTGTTCCAAGACTCCCATTTCTCCCTATCCTCTCTCTTACACACACTGACACAAACTAAGGAGATCTTGCTGGTGCTTTGTCTTGGAGTTATAACAGCAAATCCCATGTTTTGTGTTCCCTATGAGCAACTAATGAGACCAAAAACATAGAATCAAGAATAAACCCTTTTTATCATAGCTTCTACCAATCAACAAGAAATCAAATTACTTAAATATTGCTCCAACACAGAAGACAAAGTTCCCCCTTTATATCTATATAAAGCTTCCACCTTTTGTTTCAATCTCTATTTGTTTGTATCCCAATATGTCAAATATCTCAGGAGATGAAGGAGGTAGCTTTTCTTCAGGTAATACTGCCGGTGCTTTTGTTGAAGAAGGTCAACAAAGACTGCCACCAGTAGTCAACCCTAATGATTTTGGATCAACTTCTCAAGAACTTGTTCCAGATTCATCTAAGAAGAAGAAAAGATCCCTACCAGGAACTCCAGGTAATCTTTCTTAATTTCCCAGATCAGTTGTGTTAGTTAAAGTATAGATACATATATACATATACATATAACATACATACACACACACACGCTATAGATGCATTAAAATAGAACTAACAGCAATCTAATTATGGATTGTTCTTTGATTGCTAATCTTGATGTTAATCATCATGCTATAATAGTTTGTATATATGATTTAATTTTCACTGCCCCTTACATCCTTGTGTCAGATTAATCTACTTCTATGATCATTGGATGCTAAGAAATTGGAATAACCGTATATGAGTTTTGTTAAATTTCTAGATATTTTTAGATGAAGAAATTTGATGAATATGAACTACTAGTTTCTATTCCATCATGATTTCTTCTCATTTTTGTTGGCATAAAACACGTACAAGTATTAAAGAATGATGAAAATTTAATACTTTATTTATAAGTTGCTAAACGAAATTCAAATGCATAACTTAGGTTCATCTTATAATGAAAATACATGTCGTGACATTGTTTAAAATCTATTAGATAAAAAATGATTGATTTAAATGGTAGATAGATATATTGTCAAATAAAAAAAGAAGACTCAATTATTGATTTATGGATTGCAATAATTGGAGTTCTTTTACCCCTCATCTTTTTTCTTCTACTTTTGTTTTTTGCTGCTTCAAGTAATTCAACATACATGTGTACTGACCCTATCAACAGTGTTTGGAGGTGGGGGTGGGGTGGTTGATGCATACACTTCACTGAGCATGAATATATTATTTTAATTTCTCCTTTAATGCTTATCCTAGATCTAGTTTTCTTCTCATAGATTCATTTATCTCAATTTTTATAATACAATATTGTTTGTGGGTTTATATTATCATTAAAAATATATTATCATTTCAGATCCAAATGCCCAAGTCATTGCTTTGTCGCCAACAAGTCTAATGGCTAAGAACAAATACATATGTGAAATTTGCAACAAGGGTTTCCAAAGGGACCAAAACCTCCAACTGCATAGAAGAGGCCATAACCTACCATGGAAACTTAGGCAACGAACCGGCACTGAAACAATCAAACGCGTGTACGTATGTCCTGAACCGACATGCGTCCACCACAATCCGGCTCGTGCATTGGGCGATCTAACCGGAATCAAGAAACATTATAGCCGGAAACATGGTGAAAAGAAATGGAAATGTGAAAAATGTTGCAAAAGATATGCTGTACAATGTGACTGGAAGGCTCATTCCAAAATATGTGGAACCAAAGAGTATAAATGTGACTGTGGTACCATCTTTTCCAGGTTTTTCTCATCTCTCCCTCCCTAATTATTCAGGTTTATATTTTAGCATAAAATTACTGTTTAATTGCTTATATGATATATATATATATATATAATCAAATAAATAATCTAGTTAAATAAAGAAGTTTTGGAAGGTTTTTGAACATTTAAACTACATCTTAATTATCACATCATTTTCTAGTTCAATAAAAAAATTGATAAACAACCGGCCAGAATAATTTTTTTATTACTTAAAATCAACTGCTGATTGAAGTAGAAGTCCCATTTGTGTATATATTTAGTTTCATATAGCTGTACGTTTAGTTAATTTGTCTACCTGCCTACCATTAAAAAAACCAATCAGTGTCATCAATGTTGTCAAGTTTATATATTTTACTAGTTTTATGGGGGAAAATGAACGTATGCTAATTGGAAGTCGAACTGTATTAAACTAAACTTTTATATTAAAATAAAGATAACGATAGAATATAATCAAACTTGCCAAATAAACAAATTCATTGAAACGATTAACGTTCTACGGCCCTTAATAATTACTCTTTCTATCATGTTACACAAATAGATTTTTTTACAGCAAATATACCCTGTTTCGAATGATAAGTGTTATTTTAATCAAGCTCACCTATCCGTTTCCCAGCCGGCACCGCACCCCAACCCACTCAAAAGGAAACCCATTACTAAGAAAACCCCGTGCCTCAACTCTAAACATTTTTACTTAGAGTAAACTTGAACCCATGACCTCTTGTTATTTATATGTTATAACTATCTCATTTTAACCAGTTGAACTAAAAATCATTGGTTGTTCCACAAATTGATATACTTGATAAGCAGCACCTGGTTAAATGGTCTAGTGGTAGGAGTTTAATGCTATTTAAAGAAAATCATCTTTAAATCCTAACACTAGATAGATTAATAATTGATGTCGTTTAGTAATATAAGTAGATTATTGTGTGAGTGGTTGCTCTAAGAAAATTTTTAAAATAGACAACCTTGATTAACCAATATTACTTTTTACTGGTATTTAGGTTATTTTCACATATTTTAATGTACTTTAGTTTATGCATTTTGTTCATAAACAAGTTAAAAGTGCCTCAAGTAAAACGTGTTAACGGATATCGAGATTTATGTGTACTCAAATTCCGAAATACGGTTACTAATTTACAAAATAGTATATTGTTGTTCTAGTAATTTAGGTATTTAGTATTTATATCATATTTTTAATATTATTATGTAAAACATTAAAAAGTAAGGCGCGATTTAAAATATACATTTGAAAAATATCAAGTGGTTGAGTGCAAATACATTGTGGTGTAAACACACCTTAAGTTATATATTTTTCAATAATTTGTTCATATTCGTACGTGCTTAATTACTCTTCGGACCAAGGTTTGACCTTTATAATAGCTGGTAAAAAGTGATCTGGATTGAATTTTATGTCATTCATGCATCAAATGTCAATAAAGTAACATCTAAAATGATTGAGGATTTGACTGGTTATGAATAATTCATCGGTGAATTTGAATCACACCTAAATAAGTAAAAAAAGTTATTTGATTTCATTGTCAGTAAATTATTATTAAAAGAAAAAAAGAAAACTAGTTTCACACAATATCTAATATTACATTTACTTCTATCTTATTTAATCTAATTAAGTGTGTATGTGTGTCTGCATATATATGTATATCTGTGTGTGTGTATATATATATATGTACGTATACATATATGTATACTTATACATATATGTATACGTATACATATATGTATGTATATTTATAGGGGATGGTTACTGAGAAAACCAATATTTATATGAAAATCAAAGAAAATCATAGAAACCAATAATATAATTTATAAGTTTTATGTTATTTTAATTGTTAAAATGGTATTTAAGTATTTGATACATATATGTTGAACATAAATACGAGAATGAAGAGTCTTACGAATACGTAACACGATTTCAAATGAAAAATGGTTAGGTATACGTAACCTATATGTGACGTATATGTAAAACCATGCTACGATTTTTTATTTGACCCATACCCTTATTTATATATACACACACATAAATATAAAGGGTAATGATAAAAAAAGTTTAAGTTATGTGATCGATTTAAGTGGTTTTCTTTAGTTTTAACATAACATTATGGTTTTCTTAGGATCCCTCCTATATATATATATATATATATATATATATATATATATATGTATATATATATATATAGGGAAGGGATAAAATGTTAACCCTTGTTTATTGCGATAACCCATTAACCCAACTAGTGATCCACAGCAAGCCACGTCACCATTGTAACTTAGAGTTACAGTGGTAAAA
>BJCO01469140.1:0-12146 GCA_018326465.1 Flaveria floridana | reverse complement strand
GTTTGGTTGTAACAAATACATCAACATAAATAACTTTCGTTATATAAACCTATGAAACTCACCAACATCTATTGTTGACTTTGTTACGTGTGCTTTTTCAGGACAGCATGACTAACACATTCGATTTCATTTTTGACGTACACAACGGTTGGGGCGAAGTTGTGGGCAGAGTTTGTGTAACTCTGACAGTCAACATCGTTGACTTCAGCGTTTATGTGGATGCCCACTTTCATCACGTGTGAAAGACATGCTTTAGTTTAATGTAGTTGTAATAGTTACATCAAATTTTGACTTATTATGTAAAATGATGTAACACCGAATATTATAAATAAGAAGCATGTCTAGTTTATTGTTTTACTGAATGATATTTCTATTTGTTATTCTATTATAATTGACGTACTCTGATAAAAACTAGTCACATCCGAACATCGTTTCGCGCTTCCGCCGGGATGTGACAGTAAATGAGCCGCTCGGCTTGGTTCGATTTAGAAACGAACCAAGCACGAACAAAGGTCTGCTCGGTTCGGCTCGGCTCGGCTCGTGAACAGCTCTAGTTTGAAATGATAACTATGTTGATAGCTTGGTATTATTCCCTAATCTATATAATACGTAAAACTAAAATGCAAGATAGTATTGTAAGCTAGATGACACACTAACAGATCCGCATCTGTAGTTTTGAAATCATGTATCTTGTAAATATGAACATGACTTTTGTAAAATAATATTATATATGAATCAAAGTATGATTCAGTTTTAAAGATTTAGTTGGTTTATAAATTAATAATACAATATTATTTACAAATAAAATTTCAGTTGCCAATAAACCTCTAAAAATAACTTTTTGAATTAAATAATTAAACAGAACCAATCGGTTCACTTGTTCTAGGGCGACTCAAACGCGGGGTGTGACAGTAGGATTGCTTTACCTCGTGCAAGCATGGTAAGTAGAGTCTTGTCTTGTTCAAGCATGCTACTAAAGTCTTGTGTTTTACAAGCATTGGATTGTTTTGCCTCATGTAAGCATTGTCACTAACGTATTGCCTCATGCAAGTATGGTCACTGAGGTCTTTCTTTGTGCAAACATATCACTGAAGTCTTGTTCTAATACAAGCATGTAGCCTAAGTGCTGACTCATCTAGTTACAACATGGTATGGTTATGAACATCACTGAATGCTACAATATCACTTTAATATGTCACAATTAGTTATGGTATCATTGTTATTATTATGTAACTATTATATGATTATCAAAGAAGAAATAATTATGTTTTAAAGAAAAACTAACACTCATACATCAACACTATTTTTAGCATACATGTTAGTTAAGTCAAAATCAAGCTGAGTGGTTCTAGATGGCATGAAAGTGGAGACTACCCAGATTAATAAAGACTCGCATCTTAGTTTTAAAGTTTTTTGTGTTAATTCAATGATTAAGTTTCATATTTCAAACTATGTCCAATGTAATTTTTAATGTTTTGAACCTTTCAATTGTAATAGTTAATGAAACTTTTAATTCAAAAAAATATGCATTAATGACGTGTAAACATAATTATCTTTTGAAGGCAACACCTTACATCTTATCATTGTCTATATTGATCTACATGATCAAAACTTGCGAAGTAGGATATTGTTGGAATTGGTATGCACAGTGTGGACATAAGTCAGGTATGATGTCGAAGTTGATCCTTAAGGCCAGGTCACGCATGTGAATAATGAATAGATTGCAGTGACGAATCAAGAAACAAAGAATTGTAATCAAAAGGTTAAATATCTGTTTATTATATGATATTTTATTAATAAATTAATCTTATATTATTATCGATAATTGTTTATTTAGATTAATCTAAATATAAAAGGTATATATATATAAAGTTTAAAAAATTATCATAAAACAAAATCAATCATGTTAATTATCCACAAATCCAAAGGGTTAAACTTGTAGGTTTGGCTTTAGCCTAATTAATTTAATTTTAGGGCCAATCTAGGAGATCATTATGGTTTTTGTAAAGTGATGATTATTAGCGGATCAAGAGGTGTTTATTTGTGTGTGTAATAATTAGAGATTCATTAATAATGAAATAAAAAACCATAAACCTTGTTCCCTTGTCTCTCTCATTCGGCCACAAGGAAGTGTCTTGTCATTTTACGTCATCGGGTTTTGAAGATTTTCTTGAGTTGAAGGTTCTACAAGACAACGATTTGTTTCCGTTTTAAGTTCACACGTAGACTTGTGAGTAGATTCCCCATTAGAACGAGGGAAGAACATTAAGTGTTGTGCTAGTGGATTCGTTAATTAGGAGGGCTAATAGCTTAGTTCATTACCACCGTATGTGCCATCTTTTTAGTGGTAATGTGGCAAAACCGTTCGGGTAAGTTTTGAACATATTATAGATGTTTAATTTACATGGCTCTATGTAAGGAAATGAAGCTTTAAGAGTTTAGTTGCTGCTATAGAGCAAGAATATGAACATATTGCTCCCTAACATAAGTATCGAATAATGATGAACCAGAAGCTGAGCTCATGATCACCTATACCAATTATGCAACATCAATGTTTTGCATATTAGTATCTTGGCGTGCTTCGTAAACATATTATCTTTGTACTAGAATATCTGGTAATGTATAACAACTAGTTTAGTGACTATGGATAAACTTTTAGTATCTATAAAAATATGTTTGTCTGCTACATTAAACATTAGTGTAAAACGTTAGAAAAGATCGATCAACGCAACGTGCGGGTGCGCATACTACACAAAGATGCATTTTGATTGTTCAAGTCAAGTGACTCACTTATATGCTTAGTTTACAATAATACTTACAATAAAGAGACGTAGTTTGTTCCCCTTATGAGTCAACTTTGCAAAGCTCTTCAACTAAGGGGTTAGGTATGTGATGCTAGCTATTCCATAAATTTTCCTTTTATACATACAATATATGTGTGTGTATGTATGTATTTATATGATATACAATTTTTGAACATATAAGCATACCACACATGAAATAAGATTCACTTAAGATGTGGATATACTGATTTTGCATGGATTATTGTCAAATTAAGTTATCTTAATTTATAAAAAAAGATATTGTTAAAGTTTATTATAAAAATACTTTGAAGATACATCATAATTTACATGTGTAATTATGATTGCTAAACTACAGAAATATCTGATAAGTGAAGTTCATTGGCTCGGTTATGGCAACATGCATTTATGCAGTTTTCATATTGCTTTAAGATATAGATTTTGTCATATCTGTCTAGTACTCATCTTATGATAACTTGATAAGAGAATAATATTAATTAGTTAAAAATTATAATTAAATTGTCGTGAAACATTAATATAATAATTTATCATGACTACACAAGATTAAGATTAAGATTAAGCCGGCCGTTCAAAAAAAACACACAAGATTAAGATTATCAATTAAATGCAATGTTAATATATTACAAATATTTAGCTCGGTGTCCTTTACTAGATAATTAGTTAAAAGTATTTAAATACTAACACCCGCATCAATCATTGTAAAGTATTCGATTGATTGATTACAATTTTTATTCTTGTTATTTTAAGCAACTGATGATCAATCCGATCATCAAATCAAACCTTGTCTTTTTATCATATATTTTTGTTGATATAAAAATTAATTTACGGATTGTTACCTTCCTATCTACTTTATTGAAAATCACTCATGTGCAATGTTAAACTCGAATTTCATTTGGATGTGATTGTTGTTCATAGTGTTAGCCCTAAAAGTATTATTTTATACGTATTAACATAGAAACTGTCAAGATCATAATAATCAATCAAACTTTAGTAAATAATCTGATTGACTAGCACTAACATACGTATCATAGTTGGATATTATATTTTCAATCATCGATAGTATTAACGTTGTTATCGAGTAACGATTCAAATAGTTCAAAATTTGACAACAACAAAATAACTACTTGTAATTCTTACACATTATAGTTCATGGAATGCATATTAATTTAAGACGTTTGATTATTTTGAGAAATAATCATTGATTAGTTATTTAATGTAATAATTAATAGAATGATTACACGAAATAAAGTTTAAATGTTAAATGTTTAAAAATTTATGGGTTTATTTAATCAAATATCAACAAAGAAACCACAAGGGTTGTAGAAAATTAATTGTCAATTCTCAAGGATATCAAATGTTAATTAAGAGGAGGCTAAAACATAAATCTACCTATTTTAATAAAAGGGTAACTAAGTATGCCACATGGCAACACCACATTCATTTTTAACAAAAATTTCCCGTTTCTCTCTCTTATTAAATAACTCCATTAGTTACTAATTATATTATTGAATTCTTTTTTGATTAAAAGTTATTTTTAGAAAAATTTAGAAATAGATACTTTTTGATGTTTATTTCTAGAGAAACAAATTTTTAGTAAAACAAATTTTCTAAGACATCATACTTTTTTTTAAAACACAAAATATTTTAAATTTTATATTTTTTAACATGTTTTTAAGCGAAATATTTAATTTATTTTTTTAGAAAAACAAAAAAGTCAAAAACAAAAATTTTAAAAGTTAATGTTATTGTTTTATTACTTATATTCCTTACTCATATATAATTTAAATCATATATTATTTTATAATTAATAAAATTTATTCTATTTAATATTATTTATTCAAGTCGTGTAATACACGGGTTCACTAAATCTAGTGTTACAAATATAAATACATTTACTAATACCACCATCCGTAGAAACCTTAGAAGATTGATCTTTTGTGATTAAGTCAACTAGCGAGACGTTGTTGCATCCGTAGTGTTTGATTTTTGATTTGCTTGCCAAAATTAAAATCTTTAAACACCCTATGAATGTGTTTATGTTTTATTTAAATCGTGTGTAACTGGATGCTTGTTTTGGGTATTAGTTATGAATTAATTAATCATGTCAAAATGGTTTTGCACTTTAAAACACATAAAGTTTCTAACTTTGATATGATCACAGGTTCAATGGTTAAAACTGGTGCATGATACTCAACAGTGGTATTTGAGTCACTTTTACGTATGTTTAAACCTTCTTTTATATAATCTTGCATTTTTATCTGTCATAATGGTTTGTTATAAATAAAAAGATCTTAACTTTGATTAAAAGTTCGACTTTTTTGAATAAAGATCAAATGTTTGACTTAAAGATTAGATCTTTAGACAAGGGCTTAAAGATCAGTCGATCTAAGACTTATTACCTATATTGCAACTTTAGTGGAGCAAGAAAGGATGAAGACACTCGAATTACCATTCAAGGCCACAAGGTTCCTCTTATTACAAAATTTAAGCATTTAGGATTGTATGTTCAATGAGATGAGGAGACAAATAGTAACATTACACACAAGATTCAAGCAAGATGGTGCAGATGGAGGACAACATCAGGAGTATCATGTGACAAGAATTTCAAAACGAACCTCAAAGAAGAATTTAATAGAGTTATGATCTAACCGGCTATGTTATATGGAACCAAGTGTTGGACTATCAAGAAGGCACACGCGCAAGATGAAGGTAGTAGAGATGAGGATACAGAGGTAGATGTATAAGCATACAAAGTTAATCAATATACGAATTGATATGTTTAAGGATAGGTTGGGAGCACCAAATACCAAGTAAGATAAGAATAAAAATTAAGATGGTCTGGGAATATCAAAAGGAGGTAGATAATGACACCAATTAAAGTATTCTAGAACCTTACGATAGATGGGAGAGGAGTAGAAGCAGGCCTAAACTAACATGGGAGGAAAGGATTAGACATAATTTACTAGAGTTACACCTCTCGGGAGATATAGTCCTTGATAAAAGTAGCTGGAGATATAGGATTAAGGCTAAATACGTTTAGGGGAGGGTTCTAGTATGCTTTATACATGTCATAGTTATATCTTAAGGAATTATTGTGATTCTATCATTGATTAAAAGATTTATTTGTGTAGAATTGGTTGGTGTAACCGGACCAGACTTAAGGTGACATCATTGTACAATCGAGTTATAGAGACAGAGGTTATATTGGGAAGCAACATTGGTAGCCACATGTTTATTTCGAGACTTAGTTTGACGCCTTTGGACAAAAGAATTCCATTAAATTTAAAATAATGCAGTTTTCTATAATCGTTTGTTTTGTAATGACAATAAATGAAAGTCAAAACAGTCTTTGTTGAGAGTTGGTTTGTACCTAAAAGACCATATTTTTACTCATGGTCAATTGTATGTGGTATTATCGAGGGTCAAGAATAGAGATGAACTAAAACTATTGATCTTAGATTAAGACGATAAGCTTACTAATGTTACTATGAATTTGGTTTAGAAGGAAGTATTTACACATCTTTGATTATTTAGGTTCTAAATGTAATTGTATAAGTTTTATAATGTATTACTTTATGTTATTCTTCAAAAATACAAACCAAATTTTTTTAATGTTAGTTCTTAAATATATCCGAATCATGTAACATATAGATTACTAAAGCTAGTTAATTAATATTAAATTAAAAAAAATTAGAAAAGATTTAAAGATACATTCCACTTCTTTAGCGATGGTGATGGTTAGGGATTGAAACATATAATCCATCCACCCGAGGGATGGTGGCTAAACCTTAAGTCTAGGGTCCTAAGTCAAGACACCTTAGAAATTAATTATACGTATTTTAATTCTTTTATAGCTTATATATTTTCTTTTCTTTATTCTATATTTAATATAGTTATACTATCACAGACTGTTGCGAGTTGCAAAGTGTTTAGTATGTTTTTATATAAATTTAATAAAAACCAATCAATATCAAATATAATATGGTTTCTAGTTTATTCTTTAAATTTAGTTTGGTGTACCTTAATCTTCATTTTTATTTCACACATATTATACATATAATATGCATTTGCCCACAGATTATGTCTGGTTGATGATGGTTATATTGTATTAAATTAGTTAATGCATGCATTAAGATTACAAATTTTAGTTTAGTCACTTTTAAATAAAAAAATACATAACATCTCAAACTCTAAAAGATTCACCTAAAATAGTTTATCATAGAAAACTAACGTCAATTGATTATATAAAGTGTACAGTGTTAATTATAATTGTTAGGGTTCCTATGGATAGTATGCTTACTAGTTAGACATTAAAATATGTAAGGCTCGAACCAAGAAACACTCATAATTGGTCATTCATAACATAAAATATTTTCAAACGTGACATTTGTAGCGAAAATCATAAATTTTTCATTCAAAATAATATTTGTCTCGAGACATCGTATCATTTCCTTTAAACATCAGAAGTGTAATAATATGAATATCATTCCCAAAATTTTGGATGCCAGACTCAGACTATTTCAGTAGCTTCCATGGCCGCGATTGAATCACCTCAACATCATCAACTACCTGCCAAATATTATGCATATAAAGTCAACGACATTAAGAGAGTTCTAGTTTTATAATAATATATTTTCATCCATTAAAACCATTGCATTTTTACATACGATAGCACATATCAATACATACATAACCATACGCTTATTTCATTATCTTTCATCATCGATTCTTTCATTTATTATCTTTCACTATAACGAATTAGTATCATATGCTTGACCCCCAACATAAGATACGAGACTGATCATGATCTCAAGGCCTCACGACAAAGATCTTGTTCTGTTCATGGTTGATCACAAAGATTGTACCCTTGTGAGTATCCTTCTGGACCATTACGGCCACCTATAGTTGAGCTAACAATCAAAAGAATTTTGTTACCCTATTCATGCATGGTCAATCTCATAGATTAGACCCCTTTATGCATCCTTCTGGGCTAGTTAAACCGTACAATAGTTGAGCTAACAAACCACCTAAGATTGTGAGCCTTCATACATTTTGCTTGCAAAACTTTCATTCATTCATAATGTTTCATTTTTTTATTATCATTATCTTTCAATTTTATTACATAATACTTTACATATACGAGTACATAGCTTACCAAGTAAGGATCCATCATCAAACATTATCATTTTAAAAATGGTTAAAACATGACAACATAGCACAAACAAGTCACGCGTGAACTAAACCAACGCAAAAGCATACCCCTCGCGTGAGAACATTACCCAAGTCAAACCCTTGCACCCCAATCTACATAGTCACACGAGAACTAACATATCATGAGAGAACTAACAGATCGCGAGAGAACTATACGGATTTAAAATCTCTTGCCAACCAAGCTACCTAATTCACACGAGAACTTAAAGATTCCTGTCTAAACCTAACTTAGTCGTGTCTAAGACTGAATTAATGTAACCATCGCCATAAACAACATCATTATAAGCATATACAAGCAATTTAGTGTGCATAATAGCCCCAAAACGTAAGAACTTGCATAAGAAGGGGCTAGAACTCACCTTTTGAATATTACAACTCACAACAAACTTTCTTGAGAAATTTTCAAACGGAAACTACACATTTATGCATTATAATCATCAGTAGTCATTCCTTAATACATGAACGAATCAAATGCACAAGTTAGATACCTTAAACACCTCAGTTTATTGCTTTCTCACTCTAACTTCTTGATTTTCTCTCTTCAGCAGCAGGAGTTTTTGCATGAGAATGGGGACAAATGGGTGTTCTCACCTATTTATAGGGTTCCCAGATTTATCGCACGAGAAGTCACCTTTGTTCGAGAACTTTGTCTTCATTCATTTTCCTTAGAAATTTCAGAGTGTTACAAAATATAATGATACATGTATTAAGTAACTAGTGGGTGTGGTCTACGCTATGCAGCGGGACTTATAAAAGTCGAAAAATTTAATTCAAAGTCGAAAGATTTAATTTATACGTTAGTACTAATCAGTCGAAAAAAATTATGTGTGAAACGCCGATAAAAAAGTGTAATGGAAAAAATATAATAGAAAAAATAAATACCTCAAAAAAGAGAAGAAATATAGCAAATGCGTAAATAGTGACTTTACTATAATTAACAAGTTTTACTGTAAATTAACTAAAGAAAATGTTACATGACTCGAAGGATTAAGTATTAAACTATTAACTTTACGTGATTAAATTTTAATTTGACATAACTCGAATGTTTAAGTATAAAATTTTAAAAAAAATCAGGTGATTAAATGTAAATTTGACATAACTCGAAGACTTAAATATATAAAATTTTGAAGAAGAAAAAGTTAGTAGTTATCAGTTTGGAAAAAAAACCAAAGAGAGAAAAAGTATTGTGGTTATTTTTTAAAAAAAATAGAGGTTTAAATATAAAATTGTAAGAAAAAAAACAAAGTTGGATATTTTATTTGTTTGGAGAAAAAGAAAATTATTATGGTAACATTGAGTAAAATCTACACATTTGCTACTCATAATTTTTTATATTTGTTATATATAGTAATGCGGCGAGTGTTATCGACTTTTTTTTCCGACCTCTCTTAAACATGGATATATTTGGGTATTATTATTATTATAACTAGGTAGATGTTTAGTGATTATATACTTAAAGGGTTTAAATAAAATAATACTTGAATCAATAGTATTAAGTTATAAAAATATAAATAATAAATGTATATGTTTTAATATTAATTTAAAATATTATAAATAAAATAATACTTAAAATAAATATATATTAAATAATGTATTAATTGGAAGAAATTTATTAAATATGATCAAATTAGAAACTATTGTATACATCACTTGTACCTTATGTTTAAAATATTATATTTGGTGTCGTTAAATTTTAAATAAAATTATTAGTGTGTTCTTATCAAATGTTTTATAAAATGACATAGATAACATGTGTTGGAGAATACCGATGAAGTTATTTTCTTGTTCCTTTTCTAACATTCATCCTTAAGTAATATGAGGATGGCGTATCGTCAGGTATTTGTTAGCGGTGAGTATGTTGTGTGCATATGGTTTAAGGGAAAAAGATTAGGCCTGTATATATGTGACTTGCGTTGAATATGATAGTATGTATAGTGTAATGTCGTGAAGCATAATTAAGCATAGGAAACTCCCCCTATGATGATTTTTAATAAATTTTAAACTAGGGGTCGTTTGATTTACAGAATGTTTGCAAACGAATTGGAAATAGAGTTAGAATTAGAATTGAAATTGAAAATAGAATTGGAATGGAAATTAGAATTGGAATAGGAATTGAAATAGGAATCTTATTAAAACTGATAACGTATTTGGTTGGTCAATTTCGAGTGAAATTAAAATGTTAATTTTAATCATTCCATTAGACTGTCAAACATTCCATTAGTAAGTAAAATGAATGTGAATTCCAATAAATGTACGACAATTTTTCAATTTTAATTCCAATTTCATATGTTGACTAATTAAACCAGATTTTGGATGGAAAAATTTTCAATTCCAATTCTAATTTTTGAAAACTCTATGAACCAAATGGGGCCTAAGATAATGAAAGGTGTGGGCTTTCCTGCATAATACTAATTCTTAGAAAAGCAAAACACGATACTATTGTTAGGAAAAGTATATCGTGTTAGCATGTATAACCTCGAACCAAAAAGGTGTTACAAAATCACTTTGCTACATGGCTTACTAGACAACCAAATCTTCCAATAGCACGCATTCGTATAAGTGACATCCATATACATACGATAACTTTAACGCCCTTGATCTTGTCTTTTAGCTTCGGGCGTAGCCTTTGTTTATAACACCCACGTTGTTTGACATGTCTTCTGTAAAGCGAATACAACTTCCTTTTTGAAGGAGAATCAAACTCGATCCACATCATTAGTAAAACTTGGTTAGATCAAATTAAATGTTTATCTTAAATTTAAATTTATGAGTTGGTCGCTTTTATAAACTTAAATATAAATTTAATTTCCAACTCATTTCTTTTAAACAGGGCCGTTCCAAACTTCACTTATTAACCCATCAGAAATAGAAATAATTATATCTTTACGCAAATAAATCAAGATCATATGTTTGCATTTATAAGGGATTGATATAACTTTGACTCAAATTCAATCCTCCATAGGTCGATCTTGTGTGGCTAGCCTACGGGCGATGAACACAACATTAGACACATTTGTAAATAACATAACGCGAATGTGAGATAGAGATAGTAGTTCGAACTCTACACCTAGTCACCTTAAATATCGTAAAGTCTTATTATATATCACCTCACGTGTCTTGAGCTGAGACGGCCTGACCCAGGCAGGTTAATTATTCCGAGTATACTAATTTGTTTTATGCAAGTTTGAAGATGGATATTTTAAATGAAATGGGAGATATGGGATAAGGGATAAAAGTAGGAAGAGTGTCCTTAAAAATAGGAGCAGTTTGACTTGCCGACAAGGTGGAAAAGCAGAATAGTAAGGAGGCCCAAATCCCTTAAAAATGGGATCATTGCTCCAACATCTCTAATCTTTTGATATGACCACTCTACACACTACTTGGATAATTCAACTGTTGTTATGTTCACCAATTTTTCTATATAATTTTCTACTTTTATTTCTAGAAATCACAAAAAAAATTATCTTGAAAAATCAAAAATTGACTTCTCATCGTGGGAGTTAGCAGGCATGAAATAGTCCCATCTCCGTCTCTAGTTGTTACATTCAACATCATTTCAATGGGTTTTTATATATGATTATGGTTTTATCTGTGATTCTATTATTGCTATACGAAACTGAAATAAGTGAAGCATCACTAAAACTCCGTCTTTATATTTTTAAATTATTTTAAATTTATAACTAAACCGATGTCACATTGACCGAACTGGCTTCCTCTATAACTAGAAGAGCGGTACTGTTTATAACCAGATCCAATCAATTATAGGAATCTAAATTTATAATACTAGTTATAGATTTAATTTTTTTAGGGTCCCTTTATTTAGACACCCCTGGATTTTAAATCAACACCCCTGTACCCTATACGCCGCGTATGGGTCCATACGCGGCGTATAGGGTACATTGTTGATTTAACGTTTTATACCCTATACGCCGCGTATGGGTCCATACGTGGCGTATAGAGTATGTTGTTGATTTGACGTTTTATACCCTATACTCGGCGTATGGGACCATACGCGGCGTATAGGGTTTGACATTTTATACCCATACGTGACTTATGACCCATACGTGGAGAAGCTATACGCCGCGTATGGATCCATACGCGGCGTATAGCTTA